>JAQQSK010004568.1:71075-118140 GCA_028658325.1 Potorous gilbertii | reverse complement strand
TAATCTCTCCTTTGGTTTTCAGTATTTCTAATTTGGTATTTTCTTGAGGGTTTTCAATTTGTTCTTTTTCTAGCTTTTTCAGCTGCATGCCCAAGTCATTGATCTCCTCTTTCTCTATTTTATTTATGTAGGCATTCTCCCATTCGTTTTAATTCTTCTATGCAACATGACTGATATGAAAATGTGTTTAATAGGAATGTGTATGTAGAACCCATGTAAGATTGCATGCCGTGTTGAGGAGAGAGGGAGAAGGAAAGGGGAGAAAATTTGGAATTTATGGAAATAATTGTTGAAAACTGAAAACAAACAAATTAATAAATTTTGGTGAAAAAAACTGAGGCACAAAAAGTGACTGATTCAAAGTTACACAGTGGAACACCAGGAATTAGAACCCAAGTCTTCTGATTAGCAAATAAATGCTTTTTCCTATCACACATGCTTAATGATTCCATATCCTACCATTACTAATACTGCCATAGCTGGTAGAGAGAGAAAAACAGTTTTCAAAGATTTGATACTAACATGGAAGAAATGACCAGCCAAAAGCTGAGATACTGATGCTGCTGAAGGGACAAAACTCTTTTTGGCTAAAGGCTTAGGTGTAAATCACTTAGATTCTGACTTGCTAAAGCAGTGATATACAGTTGTATACAGTTCATTATAAGGAAATTGTTTGTCTTCATGAATTTTTAAATCTGTTTAAGAATACTGCATTTGGCACAGAAGTCATGGGACCTTAAAGTAAAATGACAGCAAATACTACTTCAATCTTTTCAACACTCACTTAACCTTCCAAAGCAAATGCTTGTAGGGCATGCACTAGAGACAGTGACTGAAAATTCACAGTTGATGTAGATCAGCAGTTCCCTTTAGTGGTTCAAGAAGTTTTCACTAAAAGTTCTTTAATGAGACCAAATGAAATATTTGTAAAGTGCTTAGCACAGTGCCTGCCTGGCACATAGTAGGTGCTCAATGAATGCTTGTTTCCTTCCTTCCCTCCTTGAACCTTAAGCAGTAAATAACAGCATATTTGTGTTACAAATATATTTCTCACTTTGTGATAATAAGCATGTGCATGTTTGAAACATTATGGGGTTTTTTCCAGCAGCAACTCAAAATGGTCATGATTATGTATGCAATGATTTTGGTGTTTGTGCTGTGGTTACACCAAACTCTGGCTATTTCTGAGTAAGCCCAACATGTTCAAGCAGTTTCTCAACCTGTTATCAAATTGTTTGCAAACCACCACAGGGTTTTGACATTCAAGTCCAAACTTATTCTCTACATAGATGGTCAGACACATGCAAACATCCTAATTTATATTCTGCATCCTGTATTCCTCATTCCCTTGTTACCTTGTAATCATGCCTCATAAGTTATTTAATCACATGATCAAAATGTTACAAATGTTTGTGTCCTTGAAGTAGACAAATGTCAATCGGTTTGAAAACCATGATTACTGAACATGTATATTATAAGCCATCTTGACTGTCACCAACATTCCTACAGAAACAAGTAGTAGAAGAGAAGAAAGTGACATCTGAAAAAGATTCTTTCCTTACAAAGGATAGCATATATGTGTGTTTATTGTTCTAGTTGTGTCTGCCTCTTCATGACCCTATTTGAGGTTTTCTTAGCAAAGATACTAGAGCAGGTAGGTGGCACAGTGGATAAAGTACCAGGTCTGGAGTCAGGAAGACTCATCTTCCTGAGTTCAAATTTGGCCTCAAACACCTATTAGTTATGTGACCCTGTGCAAGTCACTTAACTCTGTTTGTCTCAGTCCTCATCTGTAGAAGGGGATGGAGAAGGAAATTTCTCTGCCAAGAAAACCCCAAATTGGATCATGAGGAGTCAAACATGACTGGAAAAATAACTGACTGGCAAAGATACTGAAATGGTTGGTCATTTCCTTCTGCAGCTCATTTTATAGATGAGGAAGAGAGGCAAGCAGGGTTAAGTGACTTGCCTAGGGTCACAAAGCCAGTAAGTGTCTGAAGCTAGATTTAACTCAGGAAGATGAGTCTCCCTGACTTCAGACCCAGCAATCCATCTGACCGTATTACTTCTTTTAATTCTTATAGAATGTTCCAATAATATATTAATAGAAATTTGATAGTTTTATAATTTTAGATTTTGAGTTTTTGTGGTTATAGGTAAAATACATTTTATATTTTCTAATGATATAATGTAAATTTTAATTTGGTATTTTGCGGGACAAAAGTTGCCATTATAATTATTGGAAATACTTAATAAATCTAAAAGAATATTAAAAGTAGTATTGTAATTTACCTGGGGGTTTACAACACATTTTTTTTTGTTGTTTATAAAAGCCACAGAACAAAAAATGTTGGAGACCACGGATGTAGATCAAATGGTTAATCTTAACTTTAGTCGTAACATAAATATGCATGTTATCATTAAATGTTTGCTTTTGAATAGCCAAACAATATAAGCAAGTAGAACATGAAATTTTTTATTACTTTTCAAATCAATATTACCATGGTGTCCATTTGGAGCATTTCAGCCAAGATCTTTATGGCTCTGTTCATCATCCCTTTGACTTTCCAGACCAAAACACCCTTTCTTGGACACTATACCCCTATATGTATATTAGCTTATATGAATATAAGCTCCTTGAGGACAGGAGCTGTCTTGTTTTTGTACTTGTAATCCTCAGCACTTAGCATAGTGTTTGGCATATAAAAAGAGTCTAGTAAATGCTTTTTATTCATTAATTCATTTTGTGAATGGCATTCCTAGAAGAGTCTGAGGATGGTTAAAAGGTCTTATCCACTGGCACATAGGAAGTGCTTAATAACATCAATGATCTGGGTGTGGAACCCTGCATATGCTGATACTTTTTCTATATATTGGGTAGTTTTGCTGAACTGTTTTTTATTCTTGATATGAAGGATGAGTTTCTGGGAGACAAGGGGGATGGGTATCCTGGAAAATGTAGGTAATATAAAAACAACAGATCATCAATCAACTTCCAGCAATGTTTCATTCTCCTAGCTTATGATGTCCACTTTATAGTTGGGAAACTAAAGCCTGGAGAGTCTGTTTATACATATAAAGGGGGGAAATGGACATGATAGTCTTGTCTCCATCATGCCTCAGGCAGAATAGGGAAATTACTTGTCGATCAAAGACTGACTCAAGAATTGCCTCTTTATTGTTGATTTAGCTTTGGACTTCCTACTTCTGTGGACATCTTATTAACTTTTAAATACTATCATCACTTTGCTATTATTAGCCCTCTCACCTCTTAATCTAGGAGGATATATGCATGAAGACACTAGGCATCATGGGAAATAGTGGATTTTAAATGACTGACTTTGAATGACAAGGAAAGTTCTGATTTATGGACAGTATTCCCACTAGGTATAGGTCCATAAATGATAGTTGTAGTTGATGGTGAAGTGTGTGACTGAATTGTTCCCAAACTAGATGACAATTTAGATTTAATTCAATTAAAAAAGCAAACCAAATCATGTCTGTCCTCATGGAGCTCATGTTCCACAGGGGAAAACATAGATTATAAGAAATTTGTAGTTAATTTGCCTCTTTTTGCACACCCCATTATTCACAAAGTGCATCTTCTCACACTAGAGCATAAGTGTTGAGAATGATCTTCGTATTTCAAGGTTGTAAGTGGTCTGCCATCCCAGTCAATTTTCAAATGAAAAGATTTCTTTCAACTATAAACATGATTCTCATAAATTCCTGCTGGGTCTCTTCTCCACTCCATCTTTTTGGGGGAGTTTCTCTTAAACCCTATTTTTATAAAGTTATTTGAGAAGCTATTTTAGGAAAAGCTATGTCAAACAAAAATAACCATTATTCCCTAAAGATAAGCTAACAACAAAGAGTATGGTCTTCAAAAATAAAATGAGTGTTTTTTATTTTCACAACACATTTGTTTCTGGGAAAAACACCCATCATCTACCACATTGTCAGGCATGTAGAAAGTACGCAATATATGTTTGTTGAACCAGAAACATCAGAAAGAAATATAGCAACCCTTCCAGGCAATGTCCATTTCAGCATTGTAGGTTGCAGGTTGTGTCTTCAGGGTATAACTACTTTAGGTTCAAAGAATTTTGTGGATCCTAAAACCTACACAGAGTGTCATGAGCTCCCACTAGTTTGCTCACCTTTCATAAAGACAGTAGATATAATTAGTGCAAAGCAAAGATATTTATTAAGATGAAAGAGTAAGAAGAGAAGCTATAAAACATTCCCCCCTCCCCACGCTCAAATCTGAGGTTGGGTCTCCTATAAATATGCATGGTGTTGGTAAGAAGGGAAGGCATGTACATCATGCACATTAGTAGTGAGGCACACATGAAGAGAATACACTCAGGCCAGACTGGAGGACCCCCACTAATAAAATATAGCACCTACTATGTGCCAAGTACCACGCTAAGTGCTTTATGCATATCTTTTGATTCTCACAACAACCTTGGAAGGCAGATGTTATTACCCTCACTTTATAGTTGAGGAAACTGAGGAAGGCAGAGGTTAAGTGATTTGCCTGAGGTCACACAGCTGGAAAGTGAGATGCCCTCTGAGATAGAATTTGAACTCAGATTTTTCTGACTCTAAGGTTAGAATTCTATTCATCAAACCACATAGATGCCTCCAGCTCTAGGCAACTGACTTTAAGTTGTGAAGAAGGCGCCAATTTGCACTAGTAGAGGGCTTTTCTTCATTGGGAATTACCTACACAAACGAAGTCACAGGTTCAATCTATATTCCTACTCTTTGTTTTTTAAATTCTGAGAAGATATTCGGTGGGAAAACAGTGAGTGGAGTAATAGTGATGAATCATTAAGAACACACGGAGAAGAAAATTGGGGAAGGCTCAGAGGGGAACACAAGCAGAGCAGTGTTGACATGAACATGCTGAATTTATGACATGCTTTAAAAATAGAGAAGCTGTTTGTAGTAGAGATTTTTGACTTCACATGCAATTCCTTTTTTCTTCTTTGCATATGAAAATGCTCATATTAATTGGTATTTATTAATAGAATAACAAAAAAACACTTTCTAAAAATGAATTGAATTTATTGAGAAAAGGATTTTTAGTAGGAAAGAACACACGAGTCCATCATTTTTCACCCTCATTTTATGGTTGTAAACCTGGTCCCATGAAGCAAGAATTCGTTTTGTCCTTGACTCTACACTTCCACCTGATATATTCAATCAGTTCAACTCTTGTCATTTCTATTTCTATAACACTTCTTATATATGTCCCCTAATCTCTGTTCAAACAGCCACCATCCTACCTCAGATCTTTATCATTTCTCACCTATATTGTTACAAGAGCATCCTTCCTAGTGGGTCAATTTGCCTCTCAGTCTCACTGCAATCCATCCTCAACACTGCTGCCAAAGTGATTTTCCCAAAGCAGAATTCTGACCTCATGGCACTTGCCTAACTCAGTAAACTCATGTAGCTCCTTATGCCATCTAAGATCAAATACAAAGCCCTGTCTGATATTTATAACCCTTTATAGCCTTACCCCTTTCTACCAAAGGGGAATGTTCTGCATCTACCTTCCAACTTCTACTCACACTTGAATCCTGGATCCCCAGAGGGCAGAAGCTACTTCTTCTTTCAAAGTTCTAGGGGTAACTTTGAGAGGTTAGGGACATTTCTTCTAATTTCTAAGGCTCATTAGCCTCCACCATTGTATCTTCTTCATTATTAGTTGACATAAATTACTTGGTAAGATTTAATTAGCATTTGGGAATAGGTATAAGTTCAGGGAAACATTGACTCAGGCTTAGAAAGCACATGTCAGGGGCAGTTAGGTGGCATAGGAGATAGGGCACCAGTTCTGGAGTCAGAAGTATCTGAGTTCCAATCTGGCCTCAGACACTTACTAGATGTGTGACCCTGGGCAAGTCACTTAACCCCAATTGCCTCAAAGAAAGAAAGTACATGTGGAGCTCCTGAAAGTCTTTTTGCTAGAATGTTCAAGTTTTTCCATCTAGAGAATAGCTTTCAGCTGGATTCTTCAGTCTGTTTTTCCTCAGGAGACCACCTTGGTCCTCAGCTCATGCTGCCCATCGTAGCTCCTCTGGGACACTATTAGAACACTATTGAGAAGTCCAGATCCTTGAAGACTCCAGAACTTCACAAGATCTTCTTCAAAGGATCAAGATGGGGGAAGGAATCAGAAACTGCTATTTCCCCAATCCTGCAACCCAAGTCCCCTTTCAAGAGTGACTAGAACTTTGCTCTCCTCAGATTCCAGATACTCAAAGGCTGAACGGGCTTGTTATTTTGTGTAAAACCCATAAGGTGAGACCAAGTTTCCTCACCCAAGCCAATAAACTGTGCAGCCTTACTCTATTTCATCTAAAAAATTTTCAAATTGGTTAATGCAACTGTGCACATTTAGTCTAGTGCCTTTAATGTCCATACCTCTGATTGAAGTCAGGGGGACCCTCATCCTTCCACTATTCTCCAAATCTTCTTACACATTACTCTTCCATATACTCCATGGTCCAACCATATTGATCTGCTTGCTTCTCCTTGCACATGCTCCACCTCCAACCTCCAGGCCTTTGCATTATCTCTTCCTTTGCCAAGAATGCTCTCATTTCTTACCTCTAACTCTTGGAATCTCTGACTTTCTTCAAGGTTCACCATCAAGGCCTCATCTTTCTGCAGGAGGCCCTTCTCAGTTCTTCCAGCTAGCTGATAAAACCTTCCCCTTTAAGAATATAGCATATCTTGCTTGTACCTATTTATGTACCTGTCATTATTGTCCTCCCCTAACCCTCCACATTGGAATATTTTTGCTTTTTCTTTATATCCCCAGCACCTAGCACAGAGTTTGAAATATAGTAAGCACTTAATAAATACTTGTTGATTGATTGATTGATTGCTGGGGGTAGGAAAGGAGACCAAACCTATAATTTCATTGTGTGGGGAAATCCCAGTGTCAAAACTATGAGCACCAAGATAGATCAGCCCCTCATCTGTAATTTATAGCCTCAGAAGTTGCCTGGGGCAACCATTATGAGCTGTAAAATAGCATTTCTCTCTTGTCTTCCTTGACTGCTAAGGCAATTTAAAATAAATGATTTCAAAATTCTCAAAGCAGTCTGCTGATTTCCCCTTTTTTTCTTATTTTGAATGTTTTTATTACAATGTAGACAAATATGGCTTATTTTCCCTTGTGCGTGGGAGGTGGGGAGGAAGCATCTGTTTATAAATAGATGTATAGATTAGTTTGATGCTCCATCCATAGCTTTGCTAAAGTATGGCCAGAACAGAGTAACCATAATGGAGAGAGGAATGATACATTCCACTCCTAGGTATGTATTTTGGTTTGAGTTTCAATGTGCTTTTTGAGTCCAAAAAGCCTCTAAATCATGTATAGTGAATGTCTCCTGGAATACAGTCCTAGCTCCTCTTACTCACCCTGACCCAGCCATGTACAGCCCCAGTTCCAGCCCTGATTCCTAGGCAATGTGAACTTGACCATCAGTCTTGCAGTATGTGGTGGTTAATGATGAGTTTATTAGTCTATACTCTAGGGAGAAATGCTGTCACAAATGTCACCTTTCTTTGCAAGGGCCCATAAGCCATAAACAATAATAATTGCACTCTGAGATAGCTAAATTGATATTCCCCAACCCCTACCCATGCCATCTTATCCTCTGTCCAACTAGCTTTCAATTTTAGATTCTTTTACCCATCTGAAAATGGAGAATGTTGCTTTTCTTACCCTCTTTTCTCATGTATGTATGTCAATGTCATTAAAAAAAATTCCAGTCCGAGAGAAAACAGGACCTCAAGTGCTCCATTTCTAAATTAAGCTACAGCTTGAGCTAAAAATAGCTTTCTAGTCTTGAGAAGCTATGCAGCCTGAATTTCAATGGCCTGTTTCTCCCCAGACAGATAGTCTAGTATTCACTATATTGCGGCAGAATTGTGCTAGGTGAGAGCTTCCTGGATTTTCTTCTGAGCATGTTTCTCCCTTAGGGTCAAGGCAGAATGAAAGAAATCCAACTATAGTTTTAGCTCTAATATCTATGCATTTTTTCTTGGCCAGAGAGGAAGTTCTATGGCTTTTCCTTCTTGTAAAAAACATGTTTTATTAATGCCTCTTGTTTTAAATCACAGTCATTTCTAAATATAAGGAGCCCTATGATGATGAGCCCTCCTTCAGAACAAGGGAAGACAGATAAGTAGCATCCACAGATATTGTAAGTCTACTTGAGAGTATGTTAAATAAATACATTTATTTATTTACACACATATGTATATGCACATGCATTGTATATAAGTTGTGTTGTTCAGTTGTTTCAGTCACATCCAACTCTTTGTGACCCTGTTTGAGATTTTCTTGGCAAAGATACTGGAGTGGTTTGCCATTTCCTTTTCCAGCTCATTTGACAGATGAGAAAACTAAGGCAAATGGGTTAAGTGACTTGCCCATGGTCACATAGCTAGTAAGCGTCTAAGGCTGGATTTGAATTCGACTTCTTGACTCCAGGTCCACCACTCTATCTACTGAGCCACTAGCTTCCCACTTATATACACATTATATATACATACATTCATATACATTGTTATAAGTAATGGCTAACTAGGAGGCAGAAGGAAAAGGAATATATTGGGAAATTCAGGTGATGTAAAAAACAAAGATATTAATTTTTTAAAAAAACAGAGTTTGAGATAGATGGATAGGGCAGAGAAGAGAGAGACACAGAGAGAGAGAGAGAGAGAGAGAGAGAGAGAGAGAGAGAGAGAGAGAGAGAGAGAGAAAATGAGACAGGGAAAAAGAGAGTAGAAAGGGGAAGGAAAGGAGAGAGATGGACACAGGACAGAGAGAAGGAGGAGGGAGAGGGAGAGACAAAGACAGAGACAGAAATAGAGACAGGAGAGACTGAGGTCATTCTCAATTCAGTGTTGTGGGAAGGAGAGCAAATGGCCTCCCTCCTCCCACCCTAGCTCCCTCTAAGCCCCCCAGTCCTACCTCTGCTACACAACACATAGATACTATTGTTGTCCAAGCTTTCCCATGGCAGGGATGTTAATTGTTCTTTGTTTTAGTGTTTTTCTGCTCTTGCCCAGCCGTCTGGCCTTGCAAATATTCCTATCTCTCTAACCAGTTATAAAGCTCCTTATTCAAAATTCTCTTGTCACTGGCTATTTGATAAATTGCCGGGACTCTCTTTAGTCTCTAGGAACCTGCTGGGGAGGGGGCACGACTGACACCTGCAGGCCCTTTTCCAGATTGATACCTGTCAAGCACTTACCTTGTGTCATTTTGCTCAGGCTCATTTTTTTGAAGAGTTTTGATCCTTGGCAGAGTTGGGTCCCAGAATTGCAACATGAGACAATGGTCCATAGTAGTCCGACCCTTTTTAAAATGGCTATTGATCAATTGATTGATGACCTGTGGGGATTAGTCACATATTTTTTCTTACTGCTCATTGAGAGCAGTTAAACAGTGAGACCCACCATCAGCCAGATAGGGCTAGATATTGAACTCATATTTAAACCTAATTCCTATACATTAAAGAGATCATAGGTCTATAACTGGATATAATCTCTAACCCTTTTCTTTTACAGATGAAAGAACTGGGGCTGAAGGAGTTATGGGACTTGCCTAGGGTCACACAGTTGGCATCTGAGGCAGAATTTAAACTCAGATCTTTCTAACCCCAAGCTCACTACTCCATCCACTCTGCCACCTAACTACCTGTGACATAGAAGTATATGCTGGAGCCAGTTCAGACCTGGCTCATGAGCTGATTGTTAAATTTTTAGTGTGACCATTTAGACCTCAGAAAACTACAAATTGGCACTTGATTTACTGTTTTGATGATTGTCTAGACTTAAGAAAATGTACACAGATTAAACTTAAAAGTGTGTCTAGCATATCCTTCCTCCCCACTCCCCCACCCCCACCCTCACCCAGAGCCAAGTGTTAAACATGTAAAGGTGTCTTACTACATATGGATTTAGTTAAATGTACAGCAAAGCACCAGTGAAAATAGGAAGAAATTACTCTGGCCATTCAGACCTGAGGCTGAATGGACTTCTCTTAAGCTGCTTCCCTTGAAATCTTTCCTCTGCCCCATCCCCTTCTTCCTCATCCCTCATGGGGACCCAGGAATGCAATTGCCCATGATCCTTGGACTGAGCTTCTTACTTTGCTGAGGCTATTCTGCTCCAGCAGAAGTTTAGGAGGAACAGCAAGAGAGGGGATACAAAGGGTCTGGGTCTCTTTGGTTCTTGATTTCTTCATGCATAAAATAATGGCATTGGCCAAAAACAATCTCCAAGGTTCCTTCTAGCTATAGGTCCAGAATCATATCCATCAATCAATATACGTTTATTCAGGGCTTACTATGTGCCAGTCACTGTGATGAATGCTGGGAATACAAAAAGAAGCAAATATAATCATATGATTCTACACTGGAATAAATATTATTTGTCCAACACTATTATTTTAGGCATGAAGAAAGTGCCTGGGAAGAGGAAGTAGCTCAGTGTAGCGGTGGTGGGAAATTGTGGCCAGAGTAATTTCTTCATATTTTCATTGGAGCCACCATTCACTGGACTAAAAAATTGTAATTCTTTAGAATGGAAAGAAGACTAGGAAGGTCTATAGTGAAAGCTGGTGAAATCATGAAAGGCATAGGTAAGGTGAGCATAGGCTTTTTCACCCAATTCCAGACTAGTGGAACTAGAGCTTCCACCTTCTCTCCTGCCCTTGAAGCTTGAATGGGGGCAGTCTTAGGACAAATAAAAACAGTATAATACAGAGTTGGTAGCAAACTCATGGAAACTTTTCCTTTCACTTAAGAGATGGCACATCTGAAAATAGAAATTGTTTCCCGAAAGGGTTAGAGAAATTCAAGCATGACTGATCTATGAGGAATTATAAAAGGAACCTAGGGATGTTTTGGGAGCGTATCCCTGGCCTTTGGCTCCTGATGTCATCAAGGGCAACAGTGCCCCAGCATAAGATGTCCCTTGGTGCATTTCTTATGTAAATGAGTTTCCAATATGTTCTTTCGGGGCAGATTTTCCCAAAGACATTAATTCTCATCTTTGATGTAGGAAGAGGGAAGAAACCAGTTTTAGGGTCTGAAAAACATGGTGACCTAAAAGGATATTAGTACTTAATGGCAAACACAAACTATACCATACATTATTACATATACATAAATTATACCATACATATATACATTAGCAGCCAGAAAATAGGCAAGGTGACCTAATTCTTTATTCATACATTTGCTCTATTTTAGAAAAGCATAAAATTCAGCTTCTGTAAATGTGATGGCATTTCCCCCCTCCTCTTCACTACTACCTATGCTTACCTCCTGCTCTCTTTCTTATGCAACATATAGAATACAGAAACTCTTGGTAGAATCTTAGCTCCAACCCTTACTAGCCGCATCACCTCAGACAAACACTTTCTATTCCTAGGTCTCATTTTTCTCCTCTGCAAAAAGAGGGAGTTATACTGACAAATCTCTATGGTTCTTTCTAGCTCTAAAAATTCTCTTATGACAACTTATCCTTTTATTGATATAATACTTAGGAATAGCCAGCAGTTGAACAACTTAGTAGCAACTGTATGGGTTACTATGCTGAGATCTTTTGTTGTCTGTTTTGGGGACTTAGAAATATTGGCAAACAAGTCAGAATGATCTATTTTGAATATTACAAGAATATTACAAGCAATACATTTTCATTGGACACATTTTCACCCCACATAAAGGAAGGTTTGTGACTCAAGGGGACATCAAGGATAAGAATACAGAAGGGAAGGGAGAGGTAATAAGGGACAGATTTTACCAGAGTGGCCACCAGATTTCTTTGACCTATTTCAGAAGGAGAAAAGGATTTGAATGTTGCTCAATCAATCAATCAGCTCTTATTAAGCTTCTACTCTATGCCATATATTGTACTAGGATACAAAGACAAGAATGAAGTAGTCCCTGCCCTGAAGTAGCTTCAGTGTTTTTCAGACATTAAAACAAGTTTCTTACCTCTTCCTACATCAAAGATGAGAATTAATGTCTTTGGGAAAATCTGCCCTAAAAGAACACATTGAAAACTCATTTTACATAAGAAATGTACCAAGGAACATCTTATGCTGGGGCACTGTTGCCCTTGATGACATCAGGAGCCAAAGGCCAGGGATACACTCCCAAATCAGCTCTTGTGTGCACTAACTGATTGAATGGGAATTGGGGATGACATGAACAGAGATAATATGTAGGTAAAGAATATAGTAGAAAAAGTAAATGTGAAGTAATGTCTTGGGAGAGCACACTCCCAACTTGATGGGAGGGGAGGGGTCAGGATAGGTCTTGGGTAGGAGGTAGAACTTGATGGTGATGGTGGTGGTGTTTGGTGGTGAGTAGTGGTGATTGTTGCCCTTCATTTTCAAAGAGGACCAAAATGACATCACTATGTTAGAGTCAAGATACAGTGTGTCTGATAGTGGCTCATCAAACCAATGTGAGCTCAGAAGGTTCTGCCATTGGTAGGGCACAAACAGTCCACATGAACTTGGGCTGAGTCTTAAAAGAAGCTAGATTCTATGAGAGGAAGGTGAGGAAGGAAAGAATTCCAGACAGCCAGCAAAAGGATAGAAAATGAAATGTCAGATGTAAAAAATGTAAAGTAGCCCAACTTGGGGAAGATGCAGATAGTGGGAAGGAATTTAATATCCAACAAACCTGGAGGCAGGTTGGAGATGGATTCAGAATGACTTTTAATGACAAACATAGGAATCTGTGCTTCATCCTAGAGGCAAGAGGGAGCCATTAGAGCTTCTTAAGCAGGGGAGTAACATCTTTGAATCTGTGTTTTAGGCTATTAATTTGGCATCAGTTTGAATGGAATAGAAGAAGAGACAGATTTGAGAGGAGGCAAGAGGTCAACTAGGAGGCTACTGCAATAGTTCAGATGAGAGTGGATGGTGACCTGAGCTAGGGTGGTGGCCATATGAATATAGAGAGGGTGATGGATATGAGAGATGCTATGAAAGTAGAACTGACAAGCCCTGGTAAGTAATTAGCTGTGGGGGTGAGGAAGGAGAGAAGAGTTGAAGATGAACTCTGAGACTATGAACTTTAGTGAACACTTCCCAACAGAAATAGGAAATTTTAATTTGGAGTTAAGTTTAGAATAAAAATAAATTTTTAAAAAAAGAGATGGGGAAGTTAGGAAAAGGAGAAGTTTAATGTGAAAGATAATGTGTTTTGTTTTGGACCTATTGAATCTGAGATGACTATGGAACATCTAATTTAATATGTCCAAAAGGCAGAATGGAGCTCAGGAGAGAGGAGAGGACTGGGTATGTCTGTCTGTGTACATCCTTTGTTTATGAGGACCATGACATCAGAGAAATGATGACATGACTTGCACTTATCTTTATTTTGAGTGAGGGAGGGCTGTGCAAGGTCACCAGCCTTAATTTCTCCTCCTGAGCCATCTGGATCCAGTGACCAGATATTCATCAGAATGACTGGAGAAGGCCCAGGATGCAGTGGGAGACCTTGGCCTATTCAGGTACTTACTTAGAGTGAGATGAGGCCCATTCAGTGAATAGACTTCTTTAAGAAATAATCAGGGAATGGCCCCTTTAATGAGCAAAAGAAAAAAAAGTAAGTCCAGCTGGGAGGGAAGGAACAACAGTTACTATTGATAATCACTCTGAAGCCAGGAAGGACTGGCATGTAGCTTCAGTAAAATGATGAAAGTTATAGGGTGATGGCTTGAGGGATGATAGGGAGACTTTTTAAGGATTACGAGAGACAAGGGCATATTTTAAACACTAAGAAAACAGTCAGTAGATGGAGTCAGATTGAAAATTAGAGAGAGAAAATAATATGACGAATGCTCCAAATTACTAATGATAAGACAAATGCACATCAAAACAATCCTGAGAGTTTGCCTCACACTTCATAACTGGCAACGATGACAAAAGATGGGAATAGTCAATACTAAGGGTCAGTAGGTAAATAAGTACATTAGGATACTATTGGTGGAACTGGGAATCTGTACAGCCATTTTGAAAACCAATTTGAAATTCTGCAAATAAAGTGACTAAAATGCCCATATTCTTTAACCCAGAGATTCCATTACTTGGTTTATAATCCAAGGAGACCAGCGATGAGAAGGAAGTCCCCATATACATAAAAATATTTATAGTATCCTTGTGTGTGTGTATGTGTGTGATAGCAAAGAATCGTAAACAAAGCAGATGTCCATCAACTGGGGAAACAAACTGTGGCAAATGAATGTAATGGAATATTACTGTACTATAAGAAATTACAAATATGTTGAACAGAGAAATATGGAAAGATATATATGAACTGATGCAGAACAAAGTAGGGAGAGACAAGTAAACAATATACACAGCGTCTACAACAATGTGAACAGAAAGAACAACAAGTTAATGTTGAAAATCATAAAGAATATGAGAAGACACCTCCACCCACCCAACATCTACCAGTGTTGTACATAGTGTATTAATGTGTTGAGCAGTTATGGTATTTTTCTCTTTCTTTTTTGTTTTTTAAAAATACTGTTTGTTATACGGGATGACTCTCTGGAAGGGAAAGGAATACTGAATTTCTGTCAACTTTCTAAAAAACCAAAGACATCAACAAAGAAAATTTAAGAAAAGAAAATGAGAGTCATAGAAATAGAACTGCAGAGACAGAGACAGAGGAACAAACATATGAGGGATGGAGAGAGGGGAAAAAGAGAGAGGGAGAGACAGGAGACACAGAGACAGAGAGAGATAGAGATAGAGACAGACACAGAGGAACAAGCAAATGAGGGATGGAGAGAGGGGAAAAAGAGAGAGGGAGAGACAGGGAGACACACAGAGAGAGAGAGAGACAGAGAGAGAGAGACAGACAGACAGACAGACACAGAGGAACAAGCATATGAGGGATGGAGAGAGGAGAAAAAGAGAGAGGGAGAGACAGGGAGACACAGAGAGAGAGACACAGAGAGAGAGATAGAGAGAGAGAGAGAGACAGAGACAGAGGAACAAGCATATGAGGGATGGAGAGAGGAGAAAAAGAGAGAGGGAGAGACAGGGAGACACAGAGAGAGAGACACAGAGAGAGATAGAGAGAGAGAGACAGAGACAGAGGAACAATCATATGAGGGATGGAGAGAGGGGAAAAAGAGAGAGGGAGAGACAGGGAGACACAGAGGAGACACACACAGAGAGAGATAGAGAGACAGAGACAGAGGAACAAACATGAGGGATGGAGAGAGGGGAAAAAGAGAGGGGGAGAGACAGGGAGACACAGAGAGAGAGAGACATATATATATAGAGAGAAAGAGACAGAGAGAAATTGAATAATTGTGGGGGAAGTTGCCAGAGCAGATAGGAGTGAGGAAATAAAAGGAGAGGGATTTGCTTTGGTGAGGTGCTCATCAGAGAGGGAATTCACAAAGAATGGTCTCTGTTTTTTCAGTAAAGTAAGCAGGGAAATCAATTGCTGAGGAGGAAGGGGAAGAAGGTGGTGTGGGAGGCCTGAGGAGAGAATAAAAAGTTTAGAATGACCACCATGGGACTATGGGGATGGTCCTGTGAAGAAACTGCTCCTCAGTCTCATCACTTCTAGCCTGAGCTATCTGGTCACTCTTCCTTCTTTTCTTATCAATGTAGGATATAGCTAGGGTCATGTATTCTCCACCAGAGTAGAAAGCCATGCTACCACCAGTCCACTTGAAAAAGGACTGAAACTGACCAAGAGTCAGGGGCTTCACGGGGAGAAGAAGGTCTTAATCAGGCACATCAGATTGGCTTTCTACCCCTGATGTCACAGGTAGGAATTTCCAATGAGCAAACTTACATGAGGCATGGAAGCTTTCTAGTAGGGCAAATACATTGAATGAATGAGGCATTCCAGCAAAGAGAGAGGATACTATATAGAAAGAGCAAATGTGTCCAAGGCAGAGATAAGCTGTTGCAATAAAAAGAAAAAAGATTCAAGAAAGAAACTAAGGCTTGTTTTTGGCTATAACAGTTTCTAGATTTTCTTTCTTATCTGGGATTTATAGCTTCCTCGTAAACTAAAATATGCAGTATTCTATTCTGCTCTGAATAAGACCCTGGAAAACCATATTATGGTGGTCTTTGAGTTCCTAGGATTCTAGAACTAGAGCTAGAATGGATCTCAGAAGCTATTTGGCTCACTTTTACAGGTGAGGAAACTGAGGTTGGTGGAGGCTAAATGATTTGCCCATGGTCTTAGTCTAAACTAGCCTATTACAATAAATATGTGAGCAATATCTGGCTAATTTGGGGGCTATCTTCCACAAACCAAGAAGGAAAGTAGAAATATCTACATTACATTCAGACTAGAAACCCCAACATATTAAAAGGAAGAGTATTTTCCATATTAGCATTAGACTTCCTGGGAACTGGAATGTTCTAATACTGATGGTGTGATGAATTTTAAGCATATGTGATGCTAAAAGGAACAAAAAGATGAGGAGGGGGGAATCTTGCCTGTCTTTTCTTGCAAGCTTATTGCTAGGCACAAGTAGCCATTACCTTGGCAACCCTTACAAATGGCAAATGACGTCAAGAAAGTGGGGGAAACCACTGAGAGCAGAAGTCACCATACATTAGAGATAATTCTGGAAATTTCAGCTTCTGTGTGCACTAACTGGCTGAAAATGAGCAAAAAGGACCTTGCATTTCATAAAAATGCTGGCAATATGAGTGAGAAACTTTTTGCTTGGGAAGAAAGAATCCTTACATTTTTAATTGAAATAGAAATGGGGGCTCTTGCAATTTTGATGAATAATTCAGCTTACATCTTACATGGTCTCTTCCAACTGCCACAACTAAACTCATTAAAATCGTTGACACTGGTAAATCTCTGCTGGCAGGAGAAAGTTGCTTTTGTCTTTAAATATATCTTTAAAACCTAGCATAGGGATCCTTGTTTCTAAGATGTCTTCTTTGATTAAGTAAAGGAGATGCTGGCCTGCTTTCTAATTTAACAGGCAGACCATTTACCATTTTGCTCAGTATTCTTTGGTACAATAGAAGGAGTACTGATTTGGGAGTCATAAGATCTGGGTTCAAGTCTTGGTCTGGCCATTTCTACCTTTATAATTTTGTTCACATTGCTTAACCCCCTCTAGGTCATGGTTTCTTTACCCATAAAATGAAAGAAATTGGGCTCTGACTGTAAAGGCTTCTTCTTGCACTAACAACTAGCCTCAGTGGCATCTAAACTGTGCTTTAAAGGAAGCTAGGATGCAGAGGTGAGAAAGGAGGGCTTGCCCAACATGGGGGCCACTAATGCAAAGACTCAGAGGTGGGAGATGGAGTGTCTTTAATAGGAATGAAGCGCAGGTTCCATCCATGTGATATTGCAAGCAATTGTCCCATCAGTCACTGAAAGGTTTTGACAAAAGGCATTTATATAAAAGCTGGCATTTGTATTTACAGGTAACATTTACATTTGTATTTACAGTTAACAAAAGCATTTTCCTCAGAACAGTTTGGGAGAAATATTCCTTTTTTTCCCCTATATGTTGGGATTTCTATTCTGAATGTCATGTAGATTTTTCTATTTTTCTTCTTAGGGGCACAAGGTGATACAGTGGATAAGAGCACTGGCCCTGGAGTCAGGAGGATTTGAGTTCAAATCTGGCCTCAGTCCACTGCTAGCTCTGTGACCCTGGGCAAATCACTTAACCTGCCAATACACACACACACACACACACACACACACACACACACAAACATACACACACTCATTCCTTCTTGGTTTGTGGGAGATATCTCCACAATTTCCTTGGAACCTTGGGAGATAGAGTGTGTAGATATGATCGATTTATCTCTATTTCACAGGTGAAGAAACAGAGAGAGCCCAAATGATTTGCCCATTGTCATACAGGCAATTAAGAACAGAACCTGTAATTTGAGGATACATCTACAAGAGATGCCAGAACAGTCAGTTCAATAGGAAAAAATTGTATTAGTATAAATAAAACAATCCATATATTCAATGTTTTACTTTTAAGCTAGATTTTTTCTTCTAAATATGAAGCTGAACTTTAAAAAAAGAAATCACACTTTGTGTGTTTTATCTTCTCTTTCCCTAGGGTCAGAATCTTCCCTCGTGGCTGCACATATAATGTGATTTCTACTAATGCTAGAATGGAGATGATTGCATCTTCTCATTTTTTTCCCCTGCCTTCTCTTTAGAGGGTTTTTCCCCTCTCGGTTTTCTCTGCAGTCTTTTATACTGTTTCTTCTTCATTAGTTACAGGAACTGGGGATGTTCATCCTGAAGAAGGAAAGCCTCAGGGGGAACATGAGAGCTGTCTTCATTTGAAAGGCTGTCACAGGGAGAGATTAGATTTGTTCTATCTTGTCCCAGAGGGCACAATGAGGAGCATTGGATGGAAGTTGCAAAAAACATGAATTTAGCTTTGATGTCAGGAGAGACAAAACAAAATCCAAATGCATTAACAATTTGAGCTGTCCAAAAGTGTCATGGCTTCCTCTGGAGATAGTAGGTTCCTCCTCTTGGGGAGTCTTCAAGCAGAGGCTTGCCAAATATCTTATGGTGAAGATTTCATTCGAGCATGAGTTGAACTAAATGGATGTTGAGATCCCTTCCACCTCTCAAAATGTCATTTATTCTCAAGTGAGCATTTTGTCCCCAGGAAGCAAAAGAAGTTGGAGGCAGTGTAATTTAGAGGAAGGAGCACTGGGATTTTGGAGATCTAGGTTCATGTTTCCATTTATTATTTGTTAGTTATATCATCTGGGGCCAGTCATTTCATCTCAGGGTCTTAAGATTTCTTCTTCTGCAGCATAAGGTAGACTTGGGCTAGATGACTCCTAAGGTTTCTTTCATCACTAACATTCTGACATGAGTAGAGGCGAATTTCTAACATTCTTATGAAGCAGACTTGTGTTTGGCAACTTGGCTTATTTCTTCCTTGGACTGCTCAGGGCAGAGTACTAAATTCTGAAAGTGATGCTCAAAAAGTCCATGTAAGGATGATGGGGGAGTGCATATAAGGACTTAAAAGGTGAAATGAGATAGATGGTGAACAGGATCTTTCACTTGGTGAGAGGAGGGAAAGCAGCTAGTCCCTTTTACATCTTCAGTGCCAAGAAGGCATGGACTGGACCCTAGTTCAAGTGGCAGTGATCATAGTGGAATGATCCAGCACTTGTTCTGTGGAACTGATGAATGAGAATCATTGAGAACCTGTGAGTGTGGTAGTTGCAGTTTCTAGTATTCCATCTAAGGGGAGATGTCTACCCATTATCTAATGCTGACTTTCATGAACAATTGACATGATCCCTAGTGCGACAAATGTGAATCAGGAGGCTTGCTTTAAGAACCTGAAATTTCTTTCATCCTCCAGGGACATCTAGCCCTATCAATGGGAGGAAAGTTGCTTCTGAGGTTTTTTTAATTGACTTTTATTATGGATTAATCTAAAATCCATTTAAACTAATTCATATAGTTGTAACCCTTGCAAAGGGATTTTGATTGACTTAGCATGCTGGAAGGAATGAAAGGGAAGTGGTTAGTTGAATGGGGGAGTACTACTGAATAATCCACTTAGAAAGTCCTAGGGGCTAGGTAGCAGTGTGGGCAGAATTGATTGACATTCACTCTTGTCCATGGTCCTGATTGCTTATCACAGACACACTTATTTATATCTGCTAGTTACTTAAGTATTTTCTTGGCTTTTTTTGCCCTCCTATAGTGAGAAATAGTTCAGTAGTTTTCATTTATGCTCCCTTAGGAAGCAGAGGCCTCCTCTCTGTCATGAAATGTCAGAGTTTGGCAATCTCTCCATGAGGAGATGATGATTTGACTGTTAACTTAGCTACTGAAGGCTGATCTAACACTCCCAGTGACTGGATGACTGGTTTCTCCACTACTTACAGAGCAAGGCAAAATTAAATGCCTTTCATCCTTTTAGCAGCAATGTTGGAAATCAAACCAAATATGGTAGGAGGAGTAGAACTTGGAAGTGTGCTTTAGATTTGTCTGTTTTTAGTATAACAATTCCATGACTTATCCACATAAAAGTACTTTGGGGATATTTGCTTTTTGATTCCCTGAACTACTTCATTATCAACAATCCCAAATGACACTTTTGTGTTTTGCCTTATACATTCAATACTCCATCTTTGAAGAAAAAAAATGGAATTATTTTGAGAAGTGATGACAACATCTACTCTATCGAAGCAAATGCATGGACTTGGGTCATTCAGACTTTGGTGCCATCGGATGTTAGTCTTGTACTTCTAATAACAATCTCCTTTGTTTGAAAATGAGGAACTGCCGTTGGCTGCTGTCTTGGTGCCATTCCCTGAAAGTGAGCTCTGTGTGTTGGCAGGTCTCTGTAATATGAGAAGGGTTCTAGTGTGATTGACCAGATAATGTCTCCATCCTCCTCCAGTATCAGGGAAATATACATACTTCCTGCAGTTTATTCTACATTTTTTCATTTTAATAATACATGAAATTCATCTTTTTAGCACCAGTTTTTTTCTGATGATATTATTTAGCACATAAATCTCCAAAGCATTAAACCTATGGGTGATTCCAACAATACAGAGACTTATAGTGGGTACAGACAAATTGTAGCACGTTGTCAATGATGACAAGTATAAAAAATGGAGTAAAAGATATCACCCAGGAAATGTAAAATGGGGGTGGGGAGGTATGATGGTTCTGTAGTCAGCATGAGGAGTAGCAGATGGACAATTGAGTCTGTTTGCCTTGATACCCACTGAATGTTAAAAGATTGTAAAAAAAATAAAACTTAAAAGGAAAGACTTAGAGAGTGGTCTCCAGTTCATTGGATATATGCTTAATAGAGGATATCGGAGCAGATATGAAGCAGATTTTAGAAGATGAAGTGTGGATGGGCTATGATGTGTACATTGTGAGGAATGTTTACATGGAAAAGAAATATTGACAGATATATAGAAGTTAAGGCTCACTGGGGTGTGTGAGGATCAAGTCAGAAATGACTTCAATGTAAAAATAAAGGTAATCAATAAAACTTTTAAAATATGAGGATTTCTAACTCATCATTCAGTTCTCTGCCCTTTTAGAGAATGAATATACTTTTTTGTGATAGATTCTGAAAAGGTTGAAATTTGAGTTAGACAAGAAAGAGGTTGATGCCAAAATGGGAGGAGAGATATACTACCTTTGCTTCATTGTTTCTATAAAATTAACATATAGAAAAATACTTATCATATATAAGAGTATCATATCACATATCCAAATCTTTAAGTATGATACCAATGACATCTGATGTGACTGAATACCACTTTCAGCAAACATCCTTTGTTCTACAGAGAAAAAGAGATCACCAAGTCCAACTATCTTTGACATCCTTCTACATCTGGTTGGCATAATGGAGAGACCCTGTGTTCTCATCACTCCCTGCATTGGAATCAATCTCAGGTTCTAGGCAGATCCAGATTTTTAAGTGCACTCAAACTTTTGGATTGTCATAGGACCACCATTGTAAATTCCTTGGACTGCTCTGAACCAGAGATGACTCAAGACCAAGATAATCCCTGTCTTTAATTGTCCACAACTTAAATTCATACCTCCAGACCTCCCAAATTGTCTCCCATCCTAGAAATGGATAAGATATGAAAACAAAAGCATCAAAAAGCTTTTAAAAAAATCTTCCCTTGACATTCCTTTAAATCATTGTCCTACATTTCTTCTCCTTTTTATAGTTAAACTCTTGGAAAATATTGTCTACACTTATTGGCTCCATTTTTTGTTTCCTTCTCACTTATCAATTCTGTGTAATCTGGCATCATTGGATTGAAAACTGCTCTCTCCAAGGTTACCCATTGCCTCATAACTGCCAAATCCAATGACCTTTCCTCAATCTTTAAGCTTCTTGACCTTTGTAGGACATTTTTTTAAACTGCTGATGTTCTTCTCTTGGATGCTCTTTGCTATGAGTTTTCCTGACAGTGCTCTCTCCTGGATCTCCTTCTAACTGGATGCTCTTTTTCAGTCTCCACTGATGGATCATCATCCACATCTTACCTTCTATATATAGCTGTGTGCTAGTACTTTGTCCTGACCCTTTTTTCTTCTTTCTCTACACTCTCTTTTTCATCTTGTTAGCTCTCATGTATTCAATTTTTATTTCTATGTTGATGACTTCCATATCTACATGTCTACCTCTTATATCTTTCATGAGCTCTAGTTCCACCTCATCACTTGCCTGATAGTCAGTTCCATTTAGATATACCATAGTTAGCTCAAATTCAACATTTCCAAAATGAGATTCATTATCTTTCTTGTAAGTTCCTTAAAGTCAGATGCTGTTATCCAATGGATAAGGTGTAAATGAGAGGGATATTCAGGTGCTACCTCTTATACTAGACATTTTGGGCTTCCCATAATCAAACAACAAAGATTTTTTTAAAGTGTCAAATAATGGGTTAGTGTGGGGGCCACAAAGACAAAAGTGAAACAGCCCCAAAATAACTCCAAGATGGTAAAGATGGGGATGAATGGTGGTGACACAGACAACGTATTATAATTATATACAATATACATATGTACAATATTGCTATGTTCCCTCATGTGTTTGATCAAATGGAGATTCCTTTCTCTTCGTAAGTTTCTATTTCAAAATGCAAATTAACCATGAGAGTTAAGCTTATTTGGTAATCAGTAACTTAGGGAAAATTATTTTGAATACCTAAATTGCTTTGTTCTTAATATCCAGCTGACTTTGAGGTCCTGGAGGAATAGGAATTTTGAACAAGGGGTAGGAAGAGAGGAATGTTGATGAAAAGAGGCACTTTTGCAGGAAAGAAGCCACCCCCCATCCCACAATGGGACCTTTGGATTCTAGAGGGGCAACATGACAAACACTGAGTACCTGGAGGGAGAAGAGGAGGGTGGCAGTGACATAGGCAAATGTTACAATTTTGATTAGGGTTCCAGGAATGGTAACTGCTCCATGTGCTACTGAAAATTCTTGGTCTTTCTGCCAGTCAGTGACTGGGGCCTTGTTGTTTCCAATCTCTCCCTACTCCAATCTATTCTCCACTCAGCTGCCAAAGTGATTTTCCTAAATTGCAAACTTGATCATGTCACTCTCTTGTTCAATGAGCCCCAGTGGCTCCTGATTTCCACAAAAGATCAAATACAGCATCCTCCATTTATCATTTAAAGCTCTTCCTACCCTTCCAGTCTTCTTACATTTACTCTTTTCCACTGAGTCTGTGATATAGCTACTCCAGTCTACCTGCAATTTTTCATACCTGATTCTCTTATCTCATTATCTTTACACTGACCAACCCCCATGCTCAGAATATTCTCCCTCTTCACCTTCATCTCTTGCCTTAACTAGCCTCCTTCAAGACTAAGCTGAAAGCCTTCCTTCTAAAGTAGGAAATCCCTCCTGCTGCTAATATCTCCACTTGAATCACATATGTACCTCCTTATTTACATGTTGTATTCCCCTCTAGAATGTAAGCTTCTTGAGGTCAGAGACTGTGTTTTTTTGATTCCCACTGCATAGCACAGTCTAGGCACCAGTCTAGCACTGGTCTAAGTTTGGGGATTATATTTGTGCAGGTTTCCAGGTAGGAAAGTCAATACTCTTACATTAGCTTTGAGGCAGGGCTAGGAAAAGGAACACACACACACACACACACACACACACACACACATACATGTGTGTGTTAGCTC
The DNA here is from genome assembly GCA_028658325.1 of Potorous gilbertii. Classification (NCBI taxonomy): domain Eukaryota; kingdom Metazoa; phylum Chordata; class Mammalia; order Diprotodontia; family Potoroidae; genus Potorous; species Potorous gilbertii. Next base: position 94,372 of record JAQQSK010004568.1, on the reverse strand, counting down.
TGGCCTCTGTTTTAGCTTTTGCTTTGGCTGAGGGGGAAGTGAGCAGGAAGCCCATCCCAGTTTTCTCCAGGCAGGCAGCGGATGCTACTGAGCACCTCCTATGGGGACAGTCTCCTAAGCATTCTCAGGAGGCACTTGGGAAACTCCATTAACCAGTGGCTTCAAAGGCAGCTGTCTAACAGCTGAGGAATTTTCTTCAGGAAGCAGGCCTGCTTCAAGCTGAGATGCAGGAGATAGGGCTGGCCCAAAGCAGAATCGTGAAGTTGTTAAAGTTTTTCTTTGATGACCATTTCCTTCCTATGGGTGCCCTGCTCTGAAGCCAGGTCACCATGGCTCTAACATGGCCTCTGTCTCTTTCCTCTTAGCATCCCCCACCCTCCAATCCAGCTCATGGTGCCTGTCCTCCCTAGCATGTCGCAGAGCTTGGCCAAGAGGCCCAGGTAACTGAAGATGAGGTTACTTGGGTAATAAGTGGCAAATCCAAGATTCAAATCCAAGCCCAAGACTATAGCTCTTTCCACTATAACATGCTGCCCCACAAAGGAAAAATTTGGAAGGGTTTTTCCCCCATCATTCAATATTTTATTATATGTATTTTAATTAATATTGATATGTATTTCCACATTGCATATATTTCCAAATACCCTACCCAGACAGCTATTACACAAAGAATAAAAAAAATAGATAAGAAGTTCAGTAAAAAAAAAAAAAAAAACCACACACACATAAACCAAGTCTGTCGGAAATATACAATGTTCCACATTCATAGATCTCCTTACCTCTAGAAAGAAGGAAGGTACCTTTCTTATCTCTTTAGCAGGCCCAGATTGGCTATCCAATGGATACAATATTTAGTTTTAGAACTTCTTCTCAAAGATGCAGCCATGGCTGACTGTTTTACTCAGAATTATAGTTATTCAGACATTTGCTATCTCAGGCAGTTTACAACTCAATGCACAATTACAGCTCAGTGTACAATATTTTGCCAGAAACTAACAATATGAGGGAAACAAAGGCACAAACACACAGAAAAAGCCATTTCAGATAACCAGATTATCAACCATATGGAGAAGCTTCCGTAACTCTAATTTGGATTTTTGCTTCCTCTCTTTTCAAAACCATTAGCTCTATAGTAACAGCACGAGGGCAGGTTTACGAGCACCAACCCAGAGCTCACAGTGTCCCTATTTTTATATGCCACTTATACAGTGTAAGAGAACTCAGTCCCCCCATTAGGACTATTTGACAGCTGCTGCTACTTTTCTGCTCCTATAATTCAAGTGACTTAATCTCCTAATTGTGCTAGCAGTGGAGATAAAGACCAGGACATTGGTCTTTAGAAAGATTAGTAAAGGTAAAGACTCAGGATATCAGAACAGTGTGGCATAAAGAGTCACAGGACCTGAGTTTGAGTCCTGGCTCTGTCACTTACTAGTTATATAATTTGGGGCAAGTCATTTAATTCCTGTGGGCCTTTGCTTCCTCATCTGTTTGCTAATGAAATTGGGCTATATGGCTTCCAGCTCCATATCTATAATGCTGTGAGGCATTAACTAAGGCACGGACTTAGGCATAGGAGAACCAGGCAGAGATCTGGTTACTAAAGTTAGGAACCCAAGGCAAGGGGTGGACCACAGTTTGACAATTCAAGAAGCATTAATTAAGTGCCTACCATATTCTAGGCATACCACAAAATATAAAACAGTCTTTGCTGTTTCTAATGGAAAAGCTGCAATGGTCATTGTGGGCCACCAATTGTTTAGATCTTTGGTATACATTTATCTTGAAGAAAGGTGAGATTTTCTTTCTTTCTTTTTTTTTTTAAATCATACACACAGAGTAATGCAAAGCAAATTTCCCGTATTCCAAAAAAAGGAAGAAAAATGACAACATAAAAAAAAACCAAAACCAAAAATTGCTTCAGTCTTCATCTTGAGTCTACCAGTTCTCTGTCATTGTAAGTTCATTGGATTTGTCATGAGTTACTTATGTTGATGAGAGAAAAATAGGGCCAGACCTTCCCACCACTGGGCTCTCCTTCTGGTAAACCTGAGGTATGTTTCTCTTAAGAAGGGAGGGTCACAAAGGATGACTTGCTAGGTGAAATGGTTGGTCTATTTCTGGGTTCTGATGGAGCAAGAGGTAGAGAATTACAAAAAAAAAAATGGGTTATGAAGAAACCTGCTGACTCTAGTAGTGCCATCAAATTCCAGTCTCTAGTTCTCTGGTATACCTGAGACATAGTTCTTGCACAAGAAGAGGTAAGAATTTTAAAATAAAGCCTAACTTTGCCAAGAGCAACTAGAATAATTCTTTTATATAATCTGTAAACTTGGTGTTACAGTGAATATAAGACACTACGTGATTTTGGATGTCATTTCAGTTTTCTTGGGCTTATTTTTCTCACTTGTAAAATCAACCAGTAAGCATTTATTAAGCACCTTTCCTGTGTCAGGCACTGCGCTAAGTGGTGGAGATACAAAAGAGGGCAAGAGACAGTCCTTGGTTTCAAAGGGCTTACAATCTAATGGGGGAGACAATGCATAAATACGTACAAAGCAAGCTAGATACAGGATAAATAGGAAATAATTAACAGAGAGAAGGAACTGAATTAAGATGGTTTAGATAAGGCTTCTTGTAGAAGGTGGGATTTTAGTTGGAACTTAAAGGAAACAAGGGAAGTCAGCAGCCACAGCAGAAGAGTGAGAGCATTGCAGGCATGAGAGACAGCCCCAAGGCAAGAGACAAGAATGCCTTGCATGCATAGACCAGCTATATTGGTAGAAGGAATTTTAAACTCTGTGGTCAAGCCAAATGAACCTTTGACTGTTCCTCATATATGGTACTCCACCTCCAGACTCTGCATCTTTGCATTGACCACCACCCCTATCTGGAACATCCTGCTCCCTCACCTTCACTTTTGGTTTTTCTGGTTTCCTTCAAGGCTCCACTTAAAGCTGACCTTCTGGAGGAGGTCTTTCTTTGTCTTCCTTTTTCAGATAACCTTCTATCTACTCTGTATATATCTTCTACATACCTAGTTATTTATAGGTTGTCTCTTCTGTTAGAATGTATTCTCCTTGAGGCCAGGGACCATTTCTTTTTCTTTGTATTGCCAATGTTTAGTTCAGGGTCTGGAACATTGTAAGTGCTAAATTATTGACTATTAACTAATTGGCTAACTGAAACATTTAATCAGAACAGATATGAATGGGGAGATCATTTCATGCACATTTCTGAGTGAGCATACAGTTATCTTAGGAATCTCTTGCATATCCTTGCCCTTTTGGTCTTGAAACGTGGGCGTGGCCGCTGTTCTTTCTCATCCTCAACCAGCCATCATCCTCACAATGTAGTCCCCCTGTGTCACAGGCACAATCTTATAGAAACTGAAATCCTGGGAACATGACCTGGGAGTGATCAGACTGTGATCCAGGCATTCTGGGAAATGTAGTCCTTGGGCTAGTTTCTTTTTTTTTTTAATTCAAATCCACAACAACCTAAGGGAAGTCAGTATTGCTATATTACTGAGAGTCCTTCCCCAGTGCACTTAGCAGCACAGGGATTATTTTGATTTGTGAGGGAAGATGATGGAATGCATCAAAGGGGAGATTTATAAATGACCTTCCTGTTTTTTCCCCAAATACCTCTCTCATACCTGTGAAATACACTTATTTGGATTTGGTATGTTACAGCTGGTACAAATGGTAACCCTCAATCCTTACAGCAAAGAACACTGCCAACAAAAGTGATTTATTTTGGGACAGAATAAAATGATCATTGCTATAAATGATAGCATAGATCTGTATGGGGGAGGGACTGGCAGGGACATAACAATATATATGTTATATTGAATATGTTAGAGTAGAAAGAATCCTTGACTGGAAGTCTGAAGATCTGGGTTCAAATATCGACTCTGTCACTGACTAGCTATGTGAGTCTGGGCAAATCACTTCCCCCTGTAAAATGATACATTTGGATGAGACGACCCCTCAATCCTCAGTCTTCTTCTGTCTCTAAAGTCTAGGAACTGCCTTTTGAGATTCAAACAGCTAATGATATCTCACATTCTTCAGATCCACAGATGCCTTTGATTCTTTCCACTTGGGTAATGTGGAATAATGGCCATTATTAGAAATGTTTTGATGAGAAATCACCAGAGTGGTAGCCACAAGTATGAATTTCCTTATACTTCATTTAACTGGAAGCTGAAGCTAACAAGAATCTCAATTAGATTCAATGAACATTTATTAAGCATTCACTATATATACAAGGCAGCCAGGTGGTCCAGTGGATAGAACTCTAGACATGGAGTCAAATCCAACCTCGGATACTTACTAGCTGTGTGAATCTGGGCAATTGACTAAACTTCTGTCTGCCTCAGTTTCCTCAACTCTAAAATAGAAAAATAAAAATACCTATTTCCCATAAAAAGAGATATTTCAAAAATACTTTGCAAACTTTAAAGCCCTGTATGAATATTAACTATCATTATTGTTGTACTAGTTTCTGGGGATATAAATTTCTTTTATAAAGTCATTGCATGACCTATGTCTGTAGGTCACACAGTGATTTAATAAAAAATCTCATCTAGTAATTAGACTCATGCTTTCCTTGCTGTACAGGGGAAGAGACGTGATTAAAAACCAAAGTCTCAGAGTTATTGAAGCAAGGCCTTGTGGAAAGTGGGGAAGGGATAGATGGGGTATCCCTAAGATCCTAAATCTGGAGCTGTAAGGGACTTTGTGATCAAGTCTGATACCCCTATTTTACGAATGAAGCAACTGAGACCCAGGGAAGTTAAGTGACTTGGCCAGTAGAGTCAGAAGCAAGATTATATATGGGGTATCATTTATAGATAAATTTGACTACAACAGGAATTGTGTGAAAGGAAGTAATGTAAAATCAGACTGGGAAGGTCAACAGGCACAAGGTAATTGCCAAACTAATTTTTCATTTGACTATGAATGCCTCTGATTAGTGAATCTTCCTCATAAAGCTCTGATACCTATAAACAAATACAATCTTTCCTGACCTCCCACACTCTTCTCCCAAATAAATACTCCCCATTAAAGAGATATTCTATATGTTATGATTAGAATATGACTACCATACTTAGAATGAGTTTGACTCATGCATCCATTTATTCAGCAAACACTTTTTATGAAACTACTCTGCACAAGGGGCTGTATTGGGTTTTGGTGGAGATACAAAGCTTAGATAACACAGGGTCCCTACTCTCTTGGAGTTTTTTGTCTTGTAGAAAGATAAGACACTGACACAAGCAATACAATATACCATGCCACATGATAAGTGGATTCATTTTTAAAAATCTATATGAGGCTTTAACATTTTTTTCTTTTTGTTTCTTTGAATTTGATAGTATCAACAAATGAACATTTCCTTATACAAAGAACAAAAAAGATAACTGCATATGAAACTACAGTTACATGCATTGCTTGAGTTTTAAAAATATTTAAAAATTTAACGTGGTGGTTCCCATTCTCAAGTCAACAAGCATTTATTAGGTATTTACTATGTGTCAGGCCCCAGTGTAGTGTCTGTTCTTAAGGACTTCACTGTCTAATGGTGGAGACAGCATGCAAATCACTATGTATAACAAGATACAAACAAGATGAAGTGGAGATCAAGTTGGAAGGCAGGCAATCAGATTAAGGATGACTGGGAAAGGCTTCTTGCAGAAGGTAGAACATTAGCTGAGACGTGAAAGAAGCCAGAGATGCCAGGAGGCAGAGATGAGATGGGAGAGTGCTCCAGGAAAGGGGGACACTCAGTGAAAAAGGATAGAGTTTACAGATGGAGTATCATGGGTGAGGAAGAGCAAGGAGTGACGACTAATTGTTTGGTGCCCTTCTTAAAGAGTGAAGGCAAATCTGATATGTCTGTGGGCTCAGAGTTTTAAAATATGGCACAGAGGTTATTCATTTGAAGTGCTACCTCTTAAAGCAACAGACGATGAAAGCGACTGAGAGACAGAGAGAAGGAAAGCACAATCATAGATATTAGGGATACTGGCAACTGTACCATGACCCAACTTAAAAGAGGTTCTTTTAAGCCTTCTTCTAGTAGGTGAATTAATGGAAATTTTGGGTTATACCAAAAGTGTGCTGGTAAATATTTAACAAATGGCGTTTGGGACTGGAGGGATACAGGCACCACATACTTTTAGGTTTAAAATGTATTATTAACTTTTCCCCATCACTTTCTTAATTCTAGATAATCATCAAAATAACAAATCAAGCCCTGTTTTTTAGTGTCTGATGGTTTTAGAGGTCTAAATGCTCACACTGAAAATGGAATAGTGAGCTCCTGTGAGCTGGTTCAGTCTGGCTCCAGTTCGTCACTGGCTGTATTCCATGAATCCACCAGAACACACAGGTAGTCTTTGCTGCATTGAGTGGGCGTGATCTTAACTCGAGGACTGATGTGATAGAAACGTCCTGATCTTCTGAAAGAGTTTTCGTTCAAAAAGTCATTCTTATGCACTGGGAAAATGAAATGGCGAGTTATTCCCGAGTTATTACAAGGACTCTGCGTAGTCCACATACCAGTAGGTCCCTGACTCCCTCCCTTTAAGGACTCCCCTCTTGGGTGAGTACAATGATCTAGGTTACTGTTGATGCTTCAAGCTGTGGTTGTCATTGCTAGGACAAATGCCAGCAATCTATCTACTAACAGACCTTACCTGAACTTGGGCCTGTGACTTGCCCAATAATTGTCCCTGTATTTGGCTAGATGTCACTTGATGCTTGCTTGAATATTGGAGATTCTTCATCATTTTATAAATGTGGCATCACATAGATTAAAAAGTTAAAGCAATGTTTCTCTGAAAGGTACACTGTTTTAAGGTTGATGAGGTCACAATGCAGATTTACCAAATATATGGAGCTCACTGCATCTCATCTTAGGAGGCTGAATTTTAAAAAAAATATATTATTACTTATTTATTTTTAACTTTCTCTTAAAAATTGACTTCTAAATCCTCTCCATCCTTCCAGTCTCTCTCCTACCACTTGAGAAGGCAATCCATATGGTATAAATTATACATGTGAAATCATGCAACACATATTTCTATATTAGCTATGTTGAAAAAAGAAAAAACCAGTAACAAGTAAGAAACATAAAGTGAGAAAGGTATGCTTCAGTCTGCATGCAGAGTTCAGAGATGGATAACATTCTTCATCATGGGTCTTTTGGATTTTCTTGGATCATTGTGTTGATCAGTGCAGCTAAGTCTTTCACAATTGACCCTGATATTACAATATTACTATTACAATTTTCTCCTAGTTTGGTTTACTTCACTCTGCATCAGTTCATACAAGTTTTTCAGGTTTTTCCGAAGCCATTCTGCTTGTCATTTCTTACAGCACAATAATATCCCACCACATTCATAAACCATAATTTGTTCAGTCATTATTCAGCTGATGGACACCCTAATTCTTCACTACTACAAAAAGAGCTGCTATAAATATTTTTCTACATATAGGTATTTTTCTTTTTTCTATGATCTTTTTGGGATGGGGACATATTTTCAAGGTTGAACAATAATCATTTTATTTAAAAAACCTGAACTGAGAATTTAGATAATCAAATTCATATATACAGTAAAAATAACTATAAATGAGAATAATTGGAGGGCTTGGAGTTAGGAGGACCTAGATTCTCACTGATATATACTAGCTCTATAATGATGGGCATATCACTTAATCTCTCCATGCTCCAAGCAATTCACAAAGACCATGAAGTTACAGGTGAATTGCTGTTCTGTATCAATGGTGGAAATGTCCACACCTAGAGATCCCCATACCAGAGAAGATACATTTTTTACTTTATTTTACTCCTTGGCACATCTCAGTCACATGACTGGGACAGAGAAAGCATTGCCTGGTGTATGAATGCTTCACCACTGTCTTATTATAATGAAATAGAAGAAATGTGGGGCTCTTCTATTACAACTGGCAGAAAAAGAAAAAAAGAAAACAGATTTCAGGTAAGAAAAAAAATTGAGTGCTAGTCTTCTGTCCCTGGTTATTTTGCTTGCTTCTGATGTTCTACCTCTGTGGTGCTTTTAAAGTTGTTCAACCTTTCGGGAAAGGGAGGCTCATGCATGTTAACCCCTGGCCTCTCAGAGTGTGGCTCTCACATCCTTCCCCTTCTCTGCACTCACAGCACCTTCACCCTTGTTCAGATCCTCCTCACCAGGACTAACTCAATCACCTCCTAATTGGTCTGCCAGCCTCAAGTCTGTCCTCACTCTAATTCTTTCTCCACACAGCTGCCAACGTGACTGACCAAAAGCATAGGACTAACCACATTACTTGTCTGCTCAGGGTGCATTAGTGACTCTCTATGGGCTCTTTGATAAGGTATAAATTCCTGTTTTGGACATTCAAAGTTTTCCATTACTTTACTCTAACCAGTCTTCATGAACTGATTTCATATTAGCACTCCTGTCTCACCTTACTCGCTACCGTCTCACTAGTAGCTTTGTCTATCTAGAGATATCTCCACCCTGAGGTCTGCTCTTATAATTGCTAACGTCCTTAGCTAGGCTGCCATTTTATGAGGGGCTGAAGTCATGGCTCACTTCACTCCTGGTTAGGTTCAATCTACTGACTGCTCTACATTCTTCTAACCTGCAACTTAGTGCCTCAGGCCCTTCTACTCCCCCTATCACTTTCTAGCTTTCCTTTATGTTTGGTCTTCCTCTAATAAAATGTAACCTTCTTGGTAGTAAGGACTATTTTGTTATCCTATTTCTGTATCTTCATTGCTTAGCATAATAAGTGTGTTCTCGCTCTCCTCTTTCTCTCTCTCTCCCTCTCTCCTTTCCCTCTCTCTCTCTCCCTATCTCTCTCCTTTCTCTCTCTCTCTCCCACTCCCTCTCTTCTCTCCTCTCTCCCTCTCCCCCCCTCCTCTCTCTCTTTTCTCTCTCCTCTCTGTCTCTCTCCTTTCTCTTTTCTCTCCCTTTTTCTCTGTCTCTAATCCCCGTCTGTCTCGATCTCTCTCTCCCTCCTTCCCTCTCCTCCTTCTCTCTTTCCCTATCTCCCTCCCCTCTTCCCATTTATTCCGTTCCAACCAAACTAGCCGACTTCTTGTTTCCTGTACATGATATTCCACCCATGTCCTACTTCTCCACCTTTGTATAGGCTGTCTCCCATGCCTGGTATTTTCTTCCTTTCCTCCTCTGTGTCTTAAGACTCCTACCTCCTTTCAAGGGCTCAGCTTAAGTGCCACCTCATGAAAGGAGCTTCTCTTGATCCTTTATGCTGTTAGTAACCTCCTGGTTTCAAATTACTTTGAATTTACTTTGTATAACTTTGTATTTACCTACCTAGGTACATGTTGTTTTCTTTCAGTAGAATAAATGCAGCCTGAGGACAGGGACTGCTTTGCTGAGGCTTTTGTAACTCCAGGACCAAGGATAGTACCTAGCACAAAATGAGCCCTAAGTGAAGGCTTACTTAACTTTGTTAGTTTAGCACCCTACCCCATCCTATTCCCTCCCCTCCCCCCAGTTCTATCCAAATGGATTTGTTTGGTAATGCTCAAGGCCATTTACATGATCTTGCTTGATGATGGTTAATGCTACATGCTTCCCAGCAAGAAATTCAATCTCTCTAAGTGTAACCGGATGAGCTCTGTGTCTTTTCCTCTTGGCTCCAGCTGGCTGCCAGCTCAATCTGATGATTGATTACCCTTGGCATCTGAACCTTGTTTACATTAATGGCAGTTTCCAAATTGAATCACAGAAAAGCTTTCCTTATTTCAACTATGAACTTGGTGGAACTGGAGGAGGCAGCCAGACAGTGAAGTCAGCAGCCCATTATTGGGGCTGATCTTGTCTCATAGTTGAAATGCTGGCATAGCTTGCTAGATGAATAGTGATGGTGCTGGTATGCAGGCAGATCCCAAGAGCTGGAGGCTAGCAACCATGTGTGTGTGTGTGTGTGTGTGTATGTGTGTAAGCAACCTTCATTGCTTGGCCTTACAGGGGATTTTTGGAAAGTATTACATTTATTTGTTTTTATACATTTAGGTATTTCTCACTTTTCTGTTTAAATGGAAATATTGAATAGCAACCCAGAAACCACACCCTCCAACAACCTGAATGTCAGTGATTAGAACAGGATTTGAGACTATAAACTGAAATAAAATCCATGACCCTGAGTTTTCCTGGTTCCTGTCTGTGACAGAGAGGCTGTGTAGGATGGCTGATGGGATACTGGACTTGTCAGGGAGGCCAGGGTGCAAAGCTTACTTCAGACACTAGATATGTGATTCTGGGCAAGCCATCCCCTAGGTGCTTCAGTTTCCTCATCTGTCAAAATCAAGGGGCTGAGCCTCATGGTCTCAAAGGTCCCTTCTATAAGCCTATGATACATTAAGATGTTAGAGAAGGCGATGCTTAGCTATACCGCCAAGAAGAAATCATCATGAACTCCAGCTTATTTTCTTTCAGTAGAAAAGACTGCTGTATTTGTATCACTTTACTCAATCCTCCCCATACATGATATTCCAGTTCCTGCTGTTACACAAGCCCAGGATGCCCTTTTTCATCACCTAAAACTCTTAGAATTGCCGGCTTTCTTCCAAGTCCAACTCAGTGTTCCCTCCTACACAAGAACTTTCACGATCCCCCTTCCTCTCCCAGTTGTTAGTGCTATCTCTTTTGTGAATTTACTTTGTATATAATTTGTATTTACTAATCTTAAAACATATTGTATCCCCACCAGTATCATATAAGCTCCTTGAGAGCAGAGAATGTTTTGAGTTTTTTCTTCTGTGCCCCCAATGTCTAGCCCAGTGTTTGCATAACAAGTGTTTAATTGGATTGATCATGTCTTTTTACATGGAAATGGAAGAAAACAAAATATCAGATCAATAAGAAGTTAAAATAAATGGGTATTTCACAGGTCAACATTAATGAAAAGCTGCAGGATCCTTAGTTATAATTCCCCATCACTGCTGAATAAATTCTTTCTTACCAAACCTTCTCTAGCAAGTCCACTACTCCATTGCAAATAATCTTATTAAAGTCATACACTTTATATGGCAAAATGTAAGAAATCCCTACGAGTGTACTTTGATACAGGCCGACATGGTACAAGTCACAACAGGCTGAATTTCTTGGTTGTAACTTAATTTCTTTTGCTGTCTGTTTTAATGGCATAACCCATCCCGCTCAGCCGGAACATTTGAGCTCCATAACGAGTCAGAAAGCAAGCTGACCAGAAATTATGGGTGAATTTTCCAAATAAGAATGGCATGTCAGTCAGAAGACTATATACTATACAATGGAAAAACAAAACAAAACACTTACCTTAAAAGCAAATTTCTCCTAAGATGGATTTACTATAGTTGCAATTTACAGCTTTTTTTTTTTTGATTGTCAGATTGGAGTTTTCTCTGGCGTACCAGTCTTGCTGTGAAGGGAGAAGGCTCAATTAAAGCTTCTCCCTACACTTGCTTGTCTGCAGTGGTGCAGCTGGCTGGGAGATGAAGTCCGAAACACGCCCTCTAAACCAACTTTTCCTTCCACATAAAAGACTGCCAGAATAATTTGAACGTTTATGACTTTTTTGCCCCTCCAGATTCCTACAAAGCAGATGTTCTTATCTTGATCTCTATTTACCTCAGTTCCTTCAGCTGTAAAATGGGGATTAAAATAGCACCTCTCTCCCAGTGTTATTGTGAAGATAAAATGAGAAAATATTTGTAAAGTGTTTACTGCAGTGCCTGGCACATATAAATGCCAGTGATCATCATCATCATCATCACCACCAATGTAGTGTGTTGCTGTGTTATATTCTTTTCTATATATTTTGACCAAAAAAAATTGCAGAAGTGGGACAAAAGATCAGGAAATATTTGTGTACATCAACAATTATACAATCTTTGTCACTTGGCATTATGACGATGAATATTCTAACATCCCCCATGCTGGAATTCTCTTCCTCTTCACATCTGATCTCTGAGAATCCTTTCCTTCAAGCTTCAGCTTCAATGCTACTTCCTAGAAAGATCTTTCTAATTCTTCTAGTTCTAGCCTGTCCTTCCCCCCCTTATCTGTATATATTTTATATTTGTATTTATGTTGTATACATTTTATATTGGGCATGTTTTATATTTAGTTATCTGTGTACATGCTATTTTGTCCAAGTGAAATATAAGGTCCTTTGGGTCAAGAACCATTTCATTTTTTCTTTGTATCACCAGCACCTAGCCCAATACAGAGCACAAGAATAGGTCCTTAATGAATGCTTGTTAAATTGATTAATTAAAATCAGAAGGTAGGCGTGGTCAGGTGATAGAATTCTGGACCCGAAGTGATAATTTTCAGAGGCTGGAGAGATGGCAAGAGCCTTGTGTCTGTTCTCCATCACCATCATTTATTTTTCTATGCTGTTTGGTTAAACTGGTGGATTGTCTTGTTAATCTAGTAAAAGTAAGCATGTCAGTAGGGTCTCATAAGCTATGATTTTGAGTGGATGGTGAATCACAAAGTGAAGGTCTTACACGTCTTACAAATGTCAACTGCCATCTTGGCCAGTAAAGTCTATTTTGTACCAGCTCCAGATTCGTCCGTTGACCTGCATATCCCAAATCATCAGAGATTCCACAGCTATAGATGAGTATGCCTTGGGTAGTACCATCTGCTTTCTTGAACCTGGGGTGGGATCAGTAGTGGTACTTTCTGCCAAGTACTCTCTGGAGAATGAAACATTCATCCTTGAGGGCCACACCCTCGTTTTTTTAGCTAAATCATTCTTTTAAAATTTGTATCATGCGCTTGTTCTGACCAAGTCATCTAAGGACAAGGCAAGAAAAAATGATTCCATACAACGGAATTCTTGTCCAGTGAGGGTCCAGTGACTGGTGAAAGTCCTAAACTTTCAGCTACAAGTCCACATGTTAGTGGCCCAGCAACTTGTGTGTCACCTGTCACCTTTACTATTCCTGTAGGGTATCACCATGGTGGTTGGCAAATGTAGCTTAGGTTATTTATTGCAACAGTCTGCTGGTGGGTCTCCCTGCCTCAAATCTCTCTTCACTACAGTCTGTCCTCAGCTCAGTTGTCAAATAGCTTTCCTAAAATGAAGTTTCACTATGTCACATACTCCCTACCCCCTTTAACAAACTCCCACAGCTCCCTATTGCCTTCAAAATCCATTGTAAAATCCTCTAGTCGGCTTTCAAGGCCCTTCATGAACCCAGTTCCTTCTTACCTTTCAGTCTTAGACCTTACTCCCCCTCCACATACTCTGCTATCCAGTGACATCGACCTCCCTCCTGTTCTATGTACATTCCTCTCCCAACTCCAAGCATTTTTTTAGGCTATACTACATACCTAGAACTCTTTTCCTCATCTCTTCCCCCTGGCTTCCATCAAATCTCCGCTAAAGTCTCACCTTCTGAAACGGGAATCCTTAATGTCCCCCTCTCTTGAATGTCTCCAAAGTATCCTGTCTGTATCTTGTTTGTTCATAGTTATTTGTATATCCTCTGCCCTATTAGACTGTGAGCTGCTGGAGAGCAGGATGCACTTATCTTCGTATCTCAGAGCTTAGCATATGCCTGGTACTTAATAAATGCTGTTGACTGGAGCTGAGTCTTCTCAGAAGGTAGTACACATTTAGCTCATGACTGCCTTCTCTGCAGGTAGCATACATTTTAGAGCTAGTTGGATTACCACGGTGATTGCTGACCGCCCATATTTGAAAATGAGCTCCATGTTCAGTCTCAAAAATTTGTCAGGGCAGCCTGTTTCAAAGCCAAGAACTCCAGTAGAGACAGAACAAATCTCATTACTAGTAAGCCCTCTACTGGCAAAGGCAGTGAGTTTCAGAATCAGATATAAAACTGCTCCCAGGCTTTTTAGGGTGGCTTCACCCAGTAACATAAAAGGCAGGCTTGCTTTCTGCAGGTACCAACACCGATGCCTGGGGGAGGACTTGACCATCTCTGGAGAAAGCTTGGCTTTACTTTTTTCTGTTTATCTCTTATCCGTCTATAGACACAGCCCTTCTAATGTCCTATGTACAACATACCATCCCTGTTCTAATGATATTGACTCTCCATAACGTCCTGGGCTCAAGGCTCAGAGCAGCGTGCCTGGCATGAAATAGGCGCTTAAGAAGTATTCGCAGCTGTCAGAACAAGGATCCCTCATTTTAAGGATCTCTCCCGCGGGTTTGGCGGAGTTTCTCTGGTCACCCATAAAGTCGGGAGCATTTCTAGGCTTGGCGGCTGGCCCAAATCAAAGGGAGCCAGCGATTCTCGGGTCCCAGCCCTGTCACCTTTCAGGGGGCAGCTCCAGAAGCCACACTCTTCCCCAGAGGCAGGCGGTGCTTCAGGTCTGTCCTGGGGGCAGTCACCAAGAGCCCATGGGAGCCATAACGGGGCACATGCACTGGGTATGACAGAGCCCGCGCACCTGGAGCTGACTTTTCAGCGGCCCGAGGTTACTCAGCCAGTGCGCCAGGTAAGCGCGCACCTGAGCCTGCCTGTGTTTGGGGGGCTGCGGGGGGGACCCACGCAGAGGGAGGTGCCCCAGACGGGCCGCTGGGTCAGGCGTGTCCTCTGGGATCACCGACAGAGCTGGAGGGGGCCGCAGTGCGCCATCATTTTACAGATGAGGTAACTGAGGCCCTTCCGGGAGCACGTGTCCGAAGAGGGGGGATGGGAACTCAGGCCTGCGTCCCCGCACTGGTGCGGGAGCTCCAGAGGAAGGATGGGGAGGACCTCGCGACCTCCCGCAGCTGGAGATCCCCGGGGCTCCCCCGACACAGACTGTGTGACGTCAGGGGAGTCCCCTTTTCTCTGGGCTTTGGGGGAGAGAGGGGGTGGGACCGCGTGACTTGGCTCCCGCTCTGGGCGAGCCCCGCCTCTCCCCCTAGAAGGCCCCGCCCCAGTCCCTTATGCCCCGCCCCTTACGCGCTGCAACCCAACTCGGTCTCTCCTCCGCCCCCTTCCGCCGCTCGGCTTTCTCCCCGCCCCCCGAGGACGTTCTAGTGGTCGCGCTGCTGCGGGCGGGGGCAGCGTCTCTCTCGGATTGGCGGACGCGGAGGCCTGGCCGCTCCTCATTGGTGCGCAGCGCGGCGGCAGCCGTGTGGACGCGCGCCAGAGCGGACGGCGCTTTGTTGCCTCAGGGGAAAGCCGGGGGGCGGGCGGCGGTTGCTGGAGCCCAGGAGGCGCCGGGGCCGGGCAGGCCGGGGCCGGGGGCCGCTTCAGCGCGGCAGCGGCAGCAGCAGCCATGAGCGGCGGCGTCTATGGAGGAGGTGAGCGCGGGCGCGGGCCGCGCGGGCCCCAAAGAGAGCCGGGCCCGAGAGCGCGGCGTGGGGGTCGCGGGCGGGGGCCCAGAGCAGGCGTTCCCGCGCTCCGGCGCCGCTCAGGGAGGAGGGGAGAGGGGGAGCCCCGAAGCCCCTGCCGGAAGGCCTGCCCGGCCTCCCCATGGTCCCGGAGAGGGCAGCGGCCGGGCGCCGTCACCGCAGCGGGGAGGGCGCGGGCCTGCGGGCGCCGGCGCTGCGGGGCCCCGAGGCCCAGAGAGGGCAGCCAGCCGCGTCCTGGCGCCCAGCACCAGCCCCCGGCACGCCGGGGTCGGAAGGGGGAGGGCCCGGCCGCACCATGCGCGCCCGGGGTATGGGGGAGGGGCGGCGGCCACCGGCGGAGAGAGCGCCCCGGCACCGGGTGGGGCCTGCCTCGGAGCCCGAGATGGCGAGGGGGCCTTCGCATCCGCCGAGAGGACACGGAGGGGCCGCCTCAGGGCCAGGGCCCAGGCCCTCCGGGTGGGCTCCTGGGGGGTGCTGGCACCTTGTGGGCCTTCAGTGCCCTTTGTCAGGTCTCGGGGGACTGCTGGGCCGGGATGGTGGGTTCTGATGGGTCATCGAGTCCGGACTCGTCTGGGAGACGTGCGGAAGTTCCAGGCGGGTCGGGGACCTCCCCAGGACCTGGCGTCGCCTTGGTGACGATCCGAAAGAGCAGCCGCCGTTCTGAGAAGGGCCTTGGGTCTGGCCAGACTGACCCAGAAGGTCAGGAGCCCCAGGCGGCCCCTCCCTCCCAGGTCCGGCTCTGCAGACCCCGGGACCCCCGGGACAGCGGACTCTCGGAAGTCGTTGTGTGCTCAGGACACTGGTAGAGAAACCTGGGGCGTTGGGTTCAGGAGATGGAGCAGGGAGCGAGGGTCTGTGGTCTGGGCTCAGAGACCTTTGTTGGGCTTTTCTGCGCACCTCGTGAGGTGAGGCGTGGTAAGAACCGGGCCTGGCAGCTGTCGGGCTGGACACCCCCGGTTAATTGTCTGAAATGGGAGAGTCACCTGGATGGTTTCACAAGGGGTTCACCCCGGCTGCATTCCTTGCTGCCTTATCTTCATTAGCTCTTTCTCTAGCTCTCCTGAAGCTTGGCTAAGGGGCCTGTCCTGTGATACACATTATTTCATTTTGTTTAGTATTGAACAACAGACGTATTCGACCCTTCTGCTCCTATGGTTGTGCTTGGTCTTTGACGTCAAGAAACACTGAAGGGGTTTCCTCTGCGCTCAATTCCAATGGAAAACAGCTCAAGGGTTGTGGGCATGGGGATGGTTTTGAAAATCAGTGCATTTCCAGTTTATAACGTTTTGCCTCTACTAGACCATGCTGTTCAGAAGCATGTACCAAGTGTTTTAATGTCTCTGCTTCTGAAAAAAGATAACATGGTGGGAATAATACAAAATCAAAGTTAGCATGGCTTTTGTCCACTTTGAGCATATATCATAAGATAATAGACAAGTTACTTAGAATCTCTTTAATTCTCAGTTTTCTTCCTTTACAAAAGCACCAGGAACCAAAATTATAGGACAGGAGCCACTTCTAGGTCCTCTTTTTACATGTGAAAAAACTGAGACCCAGTGGTGTGCGATGATCTACCAGAAGATCACACTTGAATTTCAAGCAGTCGGTTGACCAGCCAGCATTTGTTGTTTTAGTATAAATTCTTTTTCTCCTTCAACTGCTTCAGTTCATCTGAGTCTTCCCAGTTTTCTTTCAAGTCTCTTTGTCTTTCAACTTACTATGCATGTAATTTGTTCATCCTTTCTTGATTGATTGATCAGTGCACCTTTAGTTTTCAATTCTCTGCTACTAGAAAAAAGAGCTATTATAAATGTTTTTGAACCAGAGAGAATTTCCTTTCTTTGGGGTGTAGATCAGACCTAAGAGTGGTATTGCAGAGTCAAAGGGTATGCACAGTTTAATCATTTTTATGTCGTCATTCCAAATTGCTTTCTAGAATGGCCAGACCATTCACAGCTCCACCAGGAGTGCATTAATGTGCCTGATTTTCTATTTAAGTACCTGCCTTGTGCCAGACTCAGGAGGATACAAAGACAAGAAAAATGAAATAATCTCTGCTGTCAAGATGCTTACAGTGGTTTGGGGGAGACAACACATCCATTTATGAGCATATACTGAATAAATACAAGGCTTTTAGGGAAATAGTGCAGTAGTAGCTGGGAGAAGTGTGTAGAAAGTGGTATTTAAGCTGTTTCTTGAAGGAAATGGGGTACGCCTCCCCGCCTACCTACATTAGAAGAAATGGCAAGGGAAGATTTTTTAAGTGTGTAAAACTTCTTTAATATACTAAATGTATTAAAACTTTTTAGGGTTAAAAGAGAAATTTCAGTGTGATTATTTCAAAATCACTGTTATTTTGGAGGTATTTATAGAAAACTATCCAGTGGGGAGCATATTTTTCTGAAGTACCTAGATTGCAGTTTTTCAGCAGCAGTAACAAAAATGTGACTAAAACCTTAATGTTTAATTGAATAGTAAGGCTGTATCTCTAGCTTATTTATTTTTTAAAATCTAGATAATAGAAGTAGCCCCTGGATGGTAGAGGCAGGGTAGAGGACTTTGTTCTTAAGGATAATTTTCTACATAAACTTTTATGAGATGGTTATGCAAGTCATTATATTAAGTAAGGAAACATAATTACATACCTCTGACTATTTTTCATGTTTTTGAGCAGTCTGTATAGCTCTAGTATATGCAGTGGAAAAGATTTTCACAAAGTACCTGTAGCCTCTATGTCAACAGCAATTTCCCCTCCCCCCCATTCATCTTGTGTATTTCTAGATGTTATATTAAATAATATTTTAAAGTAGGTTATCATTGGTGGAATAGTGGTTTTAGTTCCAGGCCTGGAGTCAGGAAGATTGCTCTTTCATGAGTTCAAATATAGCCTAAGACACTTGCTAGCTGTGTGACCCTGAGCAAGTCACTTAACACTGTTAACCTCAGTTTCCTCATCTGTCAAATGAGCTGGAGAAGGAAATGGCAAACCACTCCAGTATCTTTGCCAAGAAAACCTTCAAAGGGGTTGTGAAGAATTGGACATGACATGACTAAACAACAACAACAAACCATATTCTGAATACAGTCTGGTAGTTAATACCCCAGATATGCAGGCAGGTTTCAAACTTCATCATATCCACTTTTCTAACATCTCTTGCATCTCTCCCCTTCTTTTTGCTCACTTGACCAACACTATTTTATCACCTTTGACTATTGCAGTAATCTCCCAACTGACCTCCCTGCCTTATCTTTCTTCATGCTCCATCCTCTACACGGCTGCTGAAATGATGTTCCTGAAGCACAGGTCTGACCATAAATTACACTCTACTATTTGGTAAACTTCAGTGGGTTCCTATTGCGTCCAGGGTCAAATAGAACACGCTTTTTGTCTTAAAGCCTTCATAACCTTGCTCCAACTTACTTTTTCAGTCTTATGTATCATTCCCCTTCCTCCATACTGTACATTTCAGTCTAAGCAGTATTCCTTTTCCTTACACACAATATTTCATCTCCCATCTCCATGCCTTTTTACTTTGCAGTTCCTCATGTCTGGAATGCAGTCCTTTCTGCATTGAGTCATGAGTTACTTGAAGCTGCTAGTAGTGCCCTTTCCCCCACTCCAAATTACTTTATCTTCTATATAAACTTAGGTACTTATCATCTCCTCTGGTAGAATATAAGCTCCTTCAGAGTAATGACTGTTTCATTTGTCTTTGTAAACCTGGAACTAGGACACTGTTTAATGATTTTATTTTAGTATAGATCTTTGACTATTGGTATAGTGAACTCCTAGTGAAGACATCCCTTCTACACATATAGATCAGCAACTTCTGTGTAATGGTTGCTTTGAGGTCCTGAGAGGTTAACAAAGTTCCCTCGACAGTCATACACCAGCATATATCAGAGGCCAGACTTGGATCAGATCTTCCTCACTCCAAGATTTGCCTAGCCACTGTGCCACACTACCTCTCATTTGGTGCTTTAAAAATGTTCATAGATACATTGTTAAGTTAGGCTGTTTTATACAAAACTGGCTTGTATAAAATCTGAATTTGATTTATAGTCAGCATTAAATATTTGCTTAAGTATTTTTTTCTTACAACAAGATTTCATTTTAGGGATGTAGCCTCTTAATATTTGGACCTTTAAAGGAAATTGAGATGTATTCTATATTATTTTTCTCTTATTTATTTCTAAGATTTTAGTCACAAATTTGTACCTACTGGTTTCAGTTTATATATCACCTATCAGGATTCCCATGTCACTTCGAGGGGTGTAAAGATTAATGTCCAGGACCATTCCTGGAACTGTATCACCAAATTAGAGAGTTAATTTGTATAAAAACCTTCATTTTCACAATATTAATTTTATTGCTGAGCCTGTAAAAATTAGATATAGACTTTTAAAAAAGCCATGAAACAAAAGTCATCATAACTTTGATTTTTAGGAGACAGATGAATCACAAGGAAACAAGCTGGCATCCAGGATTTAAATGGTTTGGCAAGAATTAGTATACATTAATCCTCTTTACCATATAGATCCCTAGAGCCTGAAAAATTGTGGTTACTATTTAGGGTGACCTAGAGACATGATAAGTCCCTAATGATGACTGTTAATGGTGTTAGCTTGTACTTGTATGTTATTTTATGATCAGAAGACACTAGAGTGTGCATTAGCAGTAACATCACAATAATGGCATTTTAAAATCTGCTTGGCAAACCTTATGAAAACTTTTACCAGTAATTTATTTTATCCTCACAACAATGCTGGGAGGTAGGTGCTATGTCCATTTCACAGATGAGGAAACTGAGACAGACAAAGGTTAAGTGACTTGCCCAGGGTCACACATCTAGTAAGTGTCTTAGACTGAACTTGACATTTCTGGCTCCATCTCTCATTACTGTGCTACCAGTAGTTAGTTAATATGTTATTGCATTGATTCTCTTAACAACCTCTGAAGCAGAGAGGGTACTTATTATCTAAACATGAAGCAGACAAGTTTATATTTTTATCTTAGAAGCAATGAGAGTCACTGGAGTTAATGGAGTAGAGGAATGTTATGGTCAGATCTGTGTCTAATGAAAATCACTTGCAGGATAGACTAGATTGGGGGAGATTTGAAATAGGAAAACCAATTAGGGGCTGTAGCAATCATCAAGTAGAGATTTCATGAGGGCCTGAACTCCAGTAGTATCTGTGTGTAAGAGTGGAGCGTGTCAGGGAAGCCAGATGAACATCCGAGTTTTATATTTCCCTCATTTTTAGGATTGGTAGGAAAGGGGAAGGTAGGTCCAGACTGGGAACTATTTGGTATTTGGTGTAGAACATGAGCACTAATCAGCACATGGGGCAGGAATGACAGTTATGTTAGTGGGGCTAAGATAAAAACTAGCCTTAGTATAATGGATCGTGACCTGTGGAGTGATAGGAGAGAAACTTAAAGAGGTAAAACTAGCCAGAGCAAGGAGGGCCTTGAACATAAGGCTCAGGAATGGGAACTTGATTCCAGAGGCCATTGCTGAAGAACCATTGCAGCTTTGCAAGTCAAGGAGGAAGATGAAGATGAAGATGGCTTTGTAAGAAAGTTGATGCGGTAGTGATGTGCAGGATTAATTGACGTTAGAGGAGCAGAGATGGAGAGTCATTCAGGGGCCATGCTAGGGGAGGAGTTGGACTACGGTTAGTGGTATTGATCAAGGTATCAAAAGCTGAAAATGTCAGGTCAGGCCTGGGCATTTGGATTTGGGGAGTCATTTATGTAATAGTTTTTATTTATATCACCAAAACACCTTGATCTTCCACTAAAATCCTGTTTTGTATTTTATAATGGCAGTACTGGCTGATCACTCCTGGATGATTAGGTTTTGTAATGGCCTGATGGCCTTTTTTCTCCATAAGGATCTGTTCAGTTCAGAGTGCTATGTTGACCATATGATGTTGAATACTTCAGTCATAAATCCTCCAGAAGAGTGTCTAAGTGATAGGGACATTGGGATCTGTGTTCATGGAAATCATGGACACTTTAGCTTTTATTGTTTCATGTGTTTAGAGCTAGAAGTGACTCCAGTATTGCATATCTGTCATGAGTAAGCATTGTTCTCCTTTTTAAAAATAAGGAATTAGACTCAGAAATTATTTGACTTGTTTGAGGCCCCACAGCTAAATGGCCGAATTGAGACAGGTTTTTTTTGACTGTACAGTCTCTTTTACCAAATGTATTGTGCCAATGAATATGAGTTAGTAGACATCTAAGGTCTCTGATGGGTAGAACAATAATATTTTAACGGGAACAAGATGTTTTGACTTACTGAGTTTTCTGGTAAGCTCCAGGTTTAATTAAAGGTTAACCGAAATACTGAGCCCTGGGGACTTTTAGAGTTAGGGAATTGAAACATTGAAATTGAATTGAATTGAAAATGAAGGAGATTTAAAAAAAAAAAAAGAGGCTAAAAAGGTCAGAGGAAAAACTAAGTTAAGGAAGCCAAAGGAAATGTTTCAAGGAATTTGTCAGGATTGTAAAATAAGCAAATTGAGCCAAGGCTACCAGTTAAGAACTTGTGTTCTTAACCTGTGGAATTCTTGTTGAGAAGACAGTGTGAAGACTGTTTTTGGCAGCTCAGTGGCACAGGGGATATAGAGCCTCACCTGGAGTCAGGAAGGTCTGAGTTTATAACCAGCCTCAAGTCGTTTAGTAGCAGTGTTACCCTGGACAAGTCACTTAACCTTTTCTTGCTTCAGTTTCCTCCTCAATAAAACGGTGATAACCTCCTAGGGTTGTTGTGAGCATCAAGTGGGATAATATATGTAAAACATTTAACGTAGTGCCTGGCACAAGGAAGTGCTATGTAAATGTAAATTATTATTAATAGCTATTTTTGGATAACTAAATTAGTTATCTGTTAATATATAATTATGATTAGGATATGTTTTAAAAACATATTTGGAAGCTTTCACTTATGGGTTTTAAGTATAAAGTTTCCAAAACAAAATTCATCTATATTAGTCTGTATAATAGATTCAATTTAAAATAATTTCATTTTCATTATTTTTCACAAGGCACTCGGGGTGTGTGTATGTGTGTAAAACTATATTTGGAATATTTTTATTCTACTTTATATGGAGTACTTCTACTTTGATTACTTCTTGCCCTTTTTGTCAAATGTCTTTGCAGGACTGCCATTTTTTCACATGATGCATAAAAACAGGACCCAGGAGAGCTTAATTCTTTGTTTGACTTCATGTGTTAAAATAAATCCATTTTTTGTTTAATTTAGAGTTCCACATTCGTGCTACTAATAATGTAATACTTTGTTTTTAATTCCATGTTTTACTTTATATTATTTAAACAGAGTGTATTTTAACTCTTTAATATTGAAATGATAGTGTTTACTGGCTACCTACTTATAATCTTTTTTTCATCCTTGTAGATGAAGTTGGGGCTCTTGTTTTTGACATTGGCTCCTATACAGTGAGAGCTGGCTATGCTGGTGAGGACTGCCCAAAGGTAAATATAAATGTTGGGTTGTAGGATATGCATAAAAATATCACTGTGTAGCTTTAAATAAATTCAAGAAGTTTTTATGTGGAGCAGTATAGAAACAGGGCTATATAGTTCAAAAGAAAACTACTTCATTCAGCAAGAATTTATTAATGCTACCATATGCCCCGGCCTTGTTCCAGGTGCTGAGAATCAAAAGACAGAGATGAAATAGCCCTTATCCTTAAGAAGCTTACATTCTGCTGGGAGAAAACAGCATGTACACAGATAAATAATCTAAAAGTAGCTTCTCAGGGAGAGCAGTGGAAACTGTAGGGATCAGGACAGTTCTTGTGTAGGAGCCGACAATTGGGCTGAACCTTGAATTGGGATTCCAAGAATCTGAGTGACAAGGTGGCGGGGGGAGTGTATTCCAAGCACTGGAATAGCCACTACATAGGTGTGGA
>JAQQSK010004568.1:1372-70975 GCA_028658325.1 Potorous gilbertii | reverse complement strand
CTCCTGCCAAATTCACTTAGAAACCCAAAATTATAACATTATTTGCGTTGTGTTGTATTTTGTTTGTCTTGTTAAACATTTCCCATTGACATGTTAATTGGGAGTTTGACACCTCTGCTTTGGTTAATCTTAATAGCAGCTGACATTTATATATCATAGCAGTTTAAAGGGTTTATATAGCAAGTTGCTAACTTGATTCAATGACCACAGTGACCCTGTGAGGTAAACGCTATAGGTATTGTTCTAATTTTACAGACGAGGAAACTTGAGATTCAGAGAGTTTAAAAAATGTTTGCCCATGGTCACATAGCTTGCAGTCGTTGGAGGAGTCTATGAAGCTGCATCTGTCCTGATTCTGAATCTAGCACTCTTCCCGTGAAGGAGAGCAGTATGTACTGTAAATAAGCCTTTGTATGCCAAGTAGAGGAATTGACATTTGGTCCTAGAGGCAGCAGAGAAAATTTCTGGAGCTTCTTGAGCAGTGCAGTGACAAAATTAGATAGATCGCGTTGGCAGCCAGGTGAAGGCTGGATTGGGCAAAGGGAGTACAGGAGAAAGAGGAGGAGGTGGTTCTGAACTAGGGTGGTGGTTGTGTGAGTAGAAAGAAGGGGATGGATAGGAGAGGAATTCAGAAGATGGAATTCTTTTCACTTTTCTGCCTAATTGCATAAAGGGAAATGAGGTAGAGGAAAGAGTCAATGATGCCATAAAGCTTGTGAACCTAAGGAGAATAGTGATGCCTTCAGCAGAAAGAAGGAAGAGTTTTGAACATGTGGAATTTTGAGATACCTTTGGTACGATGTAGTTGGTAATGGACCGGAGCTCCAGAGAGCTGCTGGGGCTGGATATAGAGCTTTGGGAGTTATCTGCTTAGAGCTGATACTTGAAACCATGGAATCTAAAAGAGTATACCTGTAGAATAAGGCAGGGCAGAATTGGGGGGGGCGGAGAGGAGGTGGGCTAAGACACCCATGGTTATGGTATGAGTTGTGGAAGAAAGGTATTGTTATGTTGTGTCACCTTTTCCTGTTTCTTCTGTTGCAGGTTGATTTTCCCACTGCTATTGGTGTGGTACTTGAAAGGGATGATGGAAGCACATTGATGGAGATCGATGGGGATAAAGGCAAACCAGGAGGCCCCACTTACTACATAGATACCAACGCGTTGCGTGTTCCAAGGGAGAATATGGAGGCAATATCACCTTTAAAAAATGGAATGAGTAAGCTACTTTTTTCCCTTGGAAATAATGGCCAATACACTATTGGCATATCTTTTGGATGCAAAATAGTTTTTCTTCTTAGTAAAAAAAAAAAAAATACTACTTTGCTAGTTGCCCTGGATTTGTGAAGAAAACCAGCTGCCTTTTTCCCTTGGTAGGTCCAGGTTTCTTTTTACTTATGCTTGAAAATCAAATCACACAACTTTCCCTCTGTTAAAAACAAAATATAACATGTTAAAATATAGGAGGGGAAGGAATTCTAGTGGCAGGGTTCGCACAGAATATCTGGGATGCCTCTGCAGATTAGGTTATGGGGTTTGGTTTAATATTCTTGCTTTCATTTTACTGATGGGAATACTGAGGAACAGAGACAAAATTACAAGGGTATAAAGAAATCAAAACCAGGTCCTGAAACTCATTCACTACTGATAGCATATGTGAGATGCTGAGGCTGTCACATCTCCTAGTTCCTAGCTGGATAAAGTGAAATGTCAGAAATCCTGCCTGCAGCAGTTGTCATGTCCCCCAGGGCAAAGCCAACCTCCTGATTTTACCCAGTGAGCTTCTTCTTGCCTGTAAAGCTTCTCTTTTACTTCATACCCCCTTGGAGGTTCTCTTTCCTTGTCTCTGCTAGGAATAGGCACCAGGACTCTAGCAGGAAACCTTAAGTCTCCACAGTATTTTTAGCTTTCCTACACATTTCCTTTTTTAAAAAGTTTCCTTTATACATCTTTCCCCACTATAGTAATTTCCCTGTATACATACTCTCAGGAATAGTTCAGCAGAAGTTACTGAGAGAGCAGCCCCATCTTACATAATACCCAGAATTCTGCATTTGTAAGTCTCAGCCTCTCTACTGAGAGCAAGGGGGAGTGTATGTTCTCCAGGACTTTGGTCCTCCAGTTAATCAGGCTTTTGCTGCTTTATGGTAGCCTTGGAGGTGGTGTTCTTCTGTTCCGCTTTTTGGGTTTATTTTTTTCCTTCATCTTTCTAAAAGGTTCGCATGACCATATCAGTATTGCACAGCCAGGAAGGGCTCATGGGGACCAAGACATCTGCATTTAGGTGCCAGCTTTGCCACTTCATCTTGTGGCTGAGAATGACTCATTTATGAGATCCGTTGATCTCAGTTTTCTTATTGGCAAAATAAGGGGCGCCCTCTAGCATCTCTTCTAGTCTTAAACTTCTGTGGTTCTGCACACTTGTCACTGTTCTCTAATTCTTTCCTCTTGGTTTATTTTGTCTTCATAGGTTGATTGTAGGGTCCTTGAGGGATTATGCCTTATTCTTTCTCACATTTGAATAGTGTTTACTACAGATTAGGCACTTGATAGATATTTGGCAGATAGATATTACTAACTATAGTTAGTAATAATTAAATGCTTTAGCCTAGTGGTGTAAAACTCAAAAGGACCCTCAGGGCACATATTGACTTAGAAGTCCATAAATTAACATTATCTGTGTTGTATTTTTGTTTATTTTGTTAAACATTTCCCAGTAATGTTTTAATCTGGTTCAGGCAGCACTCAAGGTTTGACACCTCTGTTTTGCTCATAGTAAAAGCACTTTGTTAGCCTGTGATTGAATGATCATAGTCCCTTCATGAGGTTAGCACTGCCAGCATAATTATTCTAATTTTGCATGAGGAGAGTGAAGTTCAGAGAAGTTCATTATTTGTCTCACTTCACCCAGAGTGATTATTAGAGGAAGAGTGTAAACCTGGCCTTCTGGTGCTCTTACCTCTTAACTGTGGTGCCTCTAAATTAGACTTGTCTTCAGGGCTACTTGGTACAGGGTGTCCAGTAAAGACCTTTAATTGTGGGAAATCCCAGACCCCTCAGGCGTTTATTGAGCTGTGTTGTACTTTTCCATCCTGGAGATGTTTTATTACAAAGGGTGGAGGGATCAAAGGAAAGACTTTCTGGAAAATGAAATCTTCTTTTTAAGTGCATTTGTGAATTGCTGTTGAGGTCTTCTGGGTTTGGTAGATAAATTGTTGGATTGTATTTTAAAATATTTGGCATATTTGTCTTTAAACTGTTAACTTTGTCATTGCAGTTGAAGATTGGGACAGCTTCCAAGCCATTTTGGATCACACTTACAAGATGCATGTCAAATCAGAAGCCAGCTTGCACCCTGTTCTAATGTCAGAAGCACCGGTGAGCTAAGGCAGAGCTTCTATTCTCGATTTCTCTTTAACAGTTGTTTTTTTTAGTCTCAAAAACATGTGAGGTGTTTTATCTTTCTTTGGTTAAGGAACTTAATATAGATATTCACATTCTTCCCCGTTTTTGTTAGCAACTTAAAGTTTATTGAACTTTCTAAAGAGGGGCACTTAGTTTTTAAAGAAAAGATGATTTCAATTGGAATTTAAAGAAGATGCCTTTATTTTTAGCAAAATACCAAATTTAAACGTGGCATTAACTAAATAATGAAATAACATACATTTTGAGATTTGTTTGTTTCCATTAAGCTCTAGATCTGAAAGAAAGAGAATACAGTACATGTAACAGTGAAAAGGTAACTTGGACCCTTGTGTAACCTCTAACAAAAATGATAGCCAGTTTCATGCTGAATTTGAAAACAAAGAAGTATAAGTTTAATCTGTTTTAATAGCAATTTAGAATATGATGAATTTGGAGTAATTCAGTGAAATCTCAATATAGGGATACTATTTTTGGAAATGACTTGAACTTATCCTACATTTAGTTCACTTATTTGAATTCAGCAGGAATCTCATAGTTATCATTTTTTTCCTCCAAGAATTCCATTAACATTGGATTCATTTTGTGTACTTCTTTCACATTTTAGTGTATTAATTTCCTTTATATCTCAAAGTCTATTGATTGTCACTTTGATGAGAAATCATACATTGAACCAGAAATTGAGATTATCTGATGTCGAGAGTAACATAGTTCATTGAATAAGGAATTAGAAAAAACAGTGATTATATGTTGTGAAAATAGTTTTCTCTGATTTCTTTTTATTTTCATGATTGCTACACAAGTAAAAGGAGACTTTAATAACTTTTGGTTACTTATTTTAGGGTTCAGTGACTGGATACTTTGAAACACTTTGAGTACCTTTTTAAAAATGTCTGTAAGAAGTCTGATTTCATTTCCTTTTACTTGGAAGATTTATTTTTATTTTTAAGAACTCATAGCAAGAGATACATAAATTGAAACCTAGTTTAATGATGAGCTTTCTTTGCCAAGCCAACAATGACTTTTGATTATATAAATCTTGGATGTTGATTACTTTGCTTCTGTGTTAGTGAGTCTTGAGATTATTAGCATGTTTAAATTATGAACTAGTCACACTTAAGTATTGTTTTTTCTCCTTCTTCCCCTTTTTCTCACTCAACCCCCAAGTGGAATACCAGAGCTAAAAGAGAGAAACTGACAGAGTTGATGTTTGAACACTACAACATCCCTGCATTCTTCCTTTGTAAAACTGCAGTTCTTACAGCGTATCCTTAAAAGATTGGTACTTGTGGGGCTTTTTTTTCAGAAGCAATATAAATGTGTTCATTAAAAGTAACACTGCTGGAATTGAGGCATTAATCAGCTCTTTCGTATTCACAGGTTTTTAGGCAGTTTGAGGATTGTCATGCTCTCATCTCTTTCTGCCTTTTTGGCATTTTTTTCTTCTCATTAGCATTGCTGTCCTAGAAGGTGAGAAGAAGAAAAAAGAAAGTCTGAGTTCAAATCAGTTACTTTGGCTGTTTGTTGGCAGCCCTGCTGGCAAAAGGTTCATTGATGGGGATTGTAGTAATGAAATACAAGCTTTCTTAGATTATCTATATTTTGTTAGCTATAGTTTTTTGTTTTCTTTTACCATAGAAAATTTGGAGTTGGCTTATAAATGCATTTAAGGAATTCAGTGAAACATTACTGAATGAATACTAATTGTATACACAAAGCATTCTGCTTGGCTCCTTATAGGATACGGAGATAAATGAAATATATCCATTCTCACTAGTCTAGCTAAGGAGACAAATATATGAAAAGTTTAGGACAAAAATAAAGACAAATAAAGGACAAAAATATAAGAAGTTTATGATTAATTTTGAATTGCACAGGTTGGTTGTTTTTCATTAAAAGCAGTAAGGAATGACTTCAGGCTTTATAGAGGAGGTGATGATATTTTGCCTGTATCTTGAAGGATGGGCAGGTAGGACTTGTCCAGGTGGAGAGGAGGGCATTCCTGACTTTGGACCATAATGAGTGAAAATAGTGCAGATGGTGGCAGATGATGATAACTTCTTACACTCACTAGCACATCCTAATTTAGAAAGGACTTCACATATATTACCTTCACTGTTTAAAGTGGCCTCTTGGGACAGTGAAACAAGCATTTAGTAAATGTGTACAGTGTGCCAGTTCTTAATGCTAACTGCTGTCAATACAGAGGAAGGCAGAAACAGTCTCTGCCTTCAAGGAGCTCACACTTGGAGGATAGAGAGATGTAATCGTAAGTTACCTATGGAGTAGATGGAGAGTGTCATTTGTCAACAAGAAACTAGTCTGTTTCATTAAAAAACCAACTTCATAAGCTTTGGTATTTAAAGAGGCTTTTGTCACATTGAACAGGATTTTTAGGTATATTGAAGTCATCTCCTTAACTCTTTAAACCTAGATTTGCTAACGGTCGTTCCACAGGGTTAATTTTGGATAGTGGGGCCACTCATACTACTGCCATTCCAGTCCATGATGGATACGTCCTTCAGCAAGGTAAATGTCCTGGAATGACACAGGCCATGTACACACATGATTTATTTAAAAACAAAAATCATTAGGCACTATCTGAGGAATTTTCAAGAAAAAATGCCTTTTGGTCTTACAGTTTTATAAAAGGTTGTTCTTTGGAATGCCGTATAGTTATTGTGGGTTTACTAGTGTGTTTCATTTGGGGCTTGGTGACCTGAGCGGCTGGTGTTATCTTCCTCCTCAGTGCCAGGAAACTTGATTAGGAAGTAATAACACTTGGGCATTCCTCGGTTTCCTACAGGCATTGTGAAATCACCTCTCGCAGGAGACTTTATTACCATGCAGTGCAGAGAACTGTTCCAAGAAATGAATGTAGAATTGATCCCTCCATACATGATTGCATCAAAGGTAAGTAATAATTGGATTGGCTGGGGATGGTTTTGTCATTTCTCCTGTCACCCTCCCAGATTTAAATCTTTGAGCTGATTCCATTCCTTTTGCTACCTCAGGAGGCCGTTCGTGAAGGATCCCCAGCAAATTGGAAGAGAAAAGAAAAGTTGCCACAGGTTACGAGGTCTTGGCACAATTACATGTGTAATGTAAGTAGTTGCTCTTCTCATGTGATCAGTCTGTAGTGTTTCTTTAGTGGAATGTGGGAAACATGATGTTAAAATGCGTAGTGTTAGAACTATTACTGCTCTGAGATTGGGTGAGTACTCCTGACCCCCTGAACTTCTAGTAACTCTCTTCCCCTAAAAAAAAATCCATCTGGTTATTTTGAATATCTTTTACACATACTTCTCTCCTCTACTAGACTGTAGGGTTCTTGAAGGCAGCAGCTGTCTTTGTATCTAGAGTGCCTGGCAGATAGTAGATGCTGGATTATTTTCCTGACATCTGGGTGTTTCATCTCTTTAGTAACATTTTATAAATAAAGTGGATTAGCTTATTTGGATGTATTTGATTCATGCCAAGTAGATAGCTTACAAAAGAATAGTGATTTGTTCTGGGTCTCATGAGTTATAACCTCATTTTTCTTTTGGGAGGCAGGATCAAATGCCGAAGAATGATTGTATTTCTAGGATATTTATCGAGCAGAGTCATGGTCCACTGTGGATTGGTTAGCTTCATTCTGTTTACTGGCCACTGGCATCTCCAATCCTGCCTGGTTGTCTTGTCTGTATGTGCTACAAGTCCAAGTGAGCAGGTACAGGTAGAGTAACATAGGCGCATTTTCTCTGCGCCTATTACAATCAAGGCCTGGGAGAGACCTTAAGAGATATCTAATACAATTCCCATTTTTCACAAATGGGGAAATCCAGGACTCAGGGTCTCTCACCTAGCATGTGCCTAACTGACTGAGTCATATTCAAAGTTCTTGAATAAGCTGGAATGAATTGTAAGCATGCAATTATGAAAAGTTTGGATCATGCCAGAGATATATCCTCTTTTTTTTTTTTTAATCTTAGAATTAAAGATAAAGATATTATAAAGATTTCTTGGGGGTATTAATTCTTAGAAAAATAATCAGATAACAACATCATCAAGGTTTCTTCTTTGAGAACCCAAAGAAGGCATTTTTTGGCTATCTATGGAAGGTTTCACCTTCTGTGCTGACATGAAAATTTAGTAAAATGTGAGATCACATGTATTTGTGAAATGTGTGTGGTGTATGTATTCAAATAAGTAACTCCTGGGCTATTTTTTCTTAGAAAAGTTTGCTTCCTAGGCAGAAAAAAAAGTAGACTTCTTATTTTTTTGTGCCGCTATAGTTTATGGCAGTGATTTGATTGGGGTTTGGTCTACTGCTGTCAACCCTGCCTGCTCAATTGATCAATAAAATTGTCTGGATCAGAAAAGCTCTTTACCCCCCTGATACGTGTGGGTGATGAACAGGTACATATAAAAAGAGGAAAGGCCTTCTTAGAGAGGAAGACTCTATATTAATATATTTGAATTCCCTAACCTGGAAGAGATAGCTTGTTTTAAATAGTAAACCCAGGGGAAAAAAACTAATTATTGTAGCAGATTTCTTTTCTTCAGGGGAGGAAGAGAGAAAAACTAGATCTTCACTTTTCATTGCTCTTCCTGGAACTTTGTTGTTTCTCTGCTTTCTGCTACTTCCCCATAAGGACAGAGGATTTTAGCTGGTGGCATGCTGAGTGTGAGTGTGGCTTTGCAACCAAGAAAGATAATGTTGCTTTGAGAGGCACGGCAGCCAGAATGACAGAGGGTCTAGTTATCTGTCCTCTACCCTACCCACATTGTGTGTTTGTTTCTGGGTTAGATATGTTAGGAAGGACGTCTTGATTTATCAGTTTATCAATATGACTGGCTGCCTGAAATGAGCAGGAGAGATTCCTGGATAGGTAAAAGTTGGACTGAATGGCCTCGGAGGTTATGTCCATAGGAAGATTCTGAGAGCTCCAGTGTTCTATAATATAAGAGTTCTGTTCAAATCTTAGCTAAATAACTTGTAAGTTTCCTAAACATACTTTTCAGCATCTGATACAGTGTTGCGTGCATGACAGGCACTTCATGTTTGTTGAAATATTGATTCTTTCAGAAGGAATTCTTTATTCAACACCTATTCTATGTGATATATATTCTTAAAGATGTTATATTTTTATGGCATTTGTAGTGCTTAAAGGTAATTTTATGCCTTAAAATCTACCCATCATAGGCATTAGGTCTTGTGTCACACAATAACAGTTTCTGTCAAATAATGATTAAATAAATGAAAGTAAATATTTGTTTTTAAAAAATCTTAACTGTTTTAAATTTTTTTCCCCTAGTGTGTGATCCAAGATTTTCAAGCTTCTGTGCTCCAAGTTTCAGATTCAACTTATGATGAACAGTAAGTTCTCTTTTTCTGTCTGTAAATCTTGTGACTTAACTTGAACTTTCATACTCATCTTTTAGAGGCCATATTTGTCTAGTGATTTACTTGACTATTTGTTTTATATCTCTTAGCTATAAAAATATTTGTGATTTTAGAAGTGGATAGGAGAGGATTGATTTTGTTTTTTAAGTAAATGGTAGCTTATGTTTGACTTTAAATATGAATTAAAACGTATCAGTTCAAAGAATACATCATTATTTAATACTGCTGAATAGTATATTTTCTTAAAGCTTCCTTGAATTTATTGCACTACTAGTTTTCTTCTTGTCCTTAAGCATTTTCAGTAGTTTCTCTACTACTTTTCCATCTTTTTAAATATTCCTGAATTTCTTTCCTCAGAGTGGCTGCACAGATGCCAACAGTTCACTATGAATTTCCCAATGGTTACAACTGTGACTTTGGTGCAGAGCGACTTAAGATTCCTGAAGGCTTATTTGACCCGTCTAATGTGAAGGTAACGATGGGGGTGGCATGGAATCTTTTTGTATAGTGCTGCCAGTTTGGTTCTTCTCCTTCATAGAGTTGTAAAGCCTGAGATGAAACAGCTTTTGATGTACATTATTAAAGTATGGAGTGTTGACTGATGACTATTCTTTTGTTTCAGGGGTTGTCAGGTAACACAATGTTGGGAGTCAGTCATGTTGTAACCACAAGTGTTGGGATGTGTGACATTGACATCAGACCAGTAAGTGTTAGCTTTTCCTTGTGTATCTACCTCTTCACTAGATATTTTAAAGTATATGATTGACATATGTACACTTTACAGTGATGATTTCTGTATTTGACAATTCTGTCTAGTTTTGTTTTAACCTGAGCTGTGGTGCATAAGACAAATAAATGTTCTGCAGACTCATTTAGATTTTGATCTTCATGTCTTAGATGTTGTGTTGTTTATCTCAGAGTCAATATAGTACTATGTTCAAATCAATTTAGTTGAAGAAACATTTGTCAAAGCCTACAGTGAGTCAGACCCTGTGCAAAGCTTACATTCTATTTCAGTCTCCACAAAGTCCTACTGTGAGGCCTCATCATAATATGGAGGTGTGATCGTGGGTTCTCAAAGGCTAGTCTGGTAGAGTTGCAAGCATTGGCAAGTTTTGCCATGCTAGAAGAACTTTGATTATGGTCCTGGCAACAGAGTGTAGAGACCAGTGACCTATATAGGTTGGTTACTAAGTTATCATGATAACTGTTGAATCCAAAAGAAAAGTGGTTATCAGTCCTATGAGGCCTCCTTTTATCAAATGGTAGTGGGGCAGTGCCAGTAGTGGAGACGGAGTGCTAAGAACATCACTGTCTTTAGACTATCTAATGTGGTGGTTCGGTCCTTTCAGTCTTGTCATACTCTTTGTGACCCCATTTGGGGTTTTCTTGGCAAAGATAGTGCAGTGATTTGCCATTTCTTTCTCCAGCTCATTTTACAGGTGAGCCACTGAGGCAAACAGGGTGACTTGAGGTATTGACTTAACTGTTGACCTGCATATGAGGTCTCTATCAAGTGACCAGTAGACTGATATTCTTTTGGAAGAACTGAACTACATAATTATGGTCATTCTTGGGATCAGTGAATCAGGGAGCATTTATTAAGTCCCTTCTTTGTAGTAGGCATTGGGCATGCAAAGGGAAAACTTGTCCACAGGAGCTTACATTCTGCTGGGGAAAACAACATGGATACAATAAGTGCTGTGTATACAAAGTAATTGTGGGGATGGGGGTTGGTTGGTTGGTTGTTGTCCTTCATTTCCGAAGAAGACCAAAATGACATCACCATGACAAAGTGAAGTTTCAGTGTGTCCCACTGTGGCTGATCAGACCTATACAAGCTTGGAATGCTCTACCACAGGTTGGGCACAGATAGTCTGTGTGAATTTTTGGGGTGGATATCCCAAATCTACACATTCTACATTTCCTTTGTGCTCCTTCAATTCTGCTTTGCTCATAGAGCACAGCACCCTTTCTGATGTGGGCATGCCATGCTGAGTGGTCCTGTGCCAATATCTCCCATGTCCCATAGTCAAATCCAGAGTTCTTGAGAGACCTTGAGAGTATCTTTGTATTGCTTCTTCTGACCACCATGTGATCACCTGCCCCATGTGAGTTCTCCATAAAATATTTGTCTTTTTGGCAAGCATACATTTTGCATTCAAACAACATGGCCAGCCCATCTCAGTTGCTCTCTCTGAAGCATAGTTTGAATGCTTGGCAGTTCAGCTCAAGCAAGGACCTCAATATCTGGTACCTTATCCTGCCAGGTGATCCTCAGAATCTTTCTAAAACAGTTCAAAGGGAAGTGATTCAGATTCCTGGCATGGTGCTCATAGATTGTCCGTGTTTCACAAGCATCCAACAATGAGGTCAGCACAGCGTCTCTGTAAACCTTCAGTTTGGTAGTCAGTCTAATACCTCTTCTCTCTCAAACGTTCTTTGGAGCCTTCCAAACACTTAAGCTAGCTCTGGCAATGCATGCATCAACCTCATTGTCAATATGTACATCCCTGGAAAGTACACTACCAAGGTAAGTGAACTTATCCACAGCATTCAAAACTTCTCCATTTGTTGTAACTGATGGTTCCACGTATGACTGGTGTGGTGGTGGCTGATGGAGCACTTGTGTTTTCTTGGTGTTAATTATTAGGTCAAAATTAGCACAGGCAGCAGAGAATTGATCCATACTTTGTTGCATCTCTTCAGAGACTGCGTTGAGTGCACAATCACCTGCAAACAGAAAATCATGCACCAATACTCCTTTGACTTTGGTCTTGGCCTTTTCAAATTGAAGAACTTACCATCAGTATGGTAGTTGACCTTGAATGCTGTGTTCATCCTTACTGAAAGCATTTGTCATCATGGCTGAAAACATCATGCTAAAAGCATGGGAGCAAACATACAGCCCTATTTCACTCCATTGGTGACAAGGCACGAGAGTATTGTCCACTATCCTGAACTTGGGCAAACATGTCATTGTGAAATTGATGTACAATACTGATGAACTTCTCTAGGCAATCAAATTTTGACATAATTTTCCATAACCCCTCATAACTTAACAGTGTCAAAGGCCTTGGTCAGATCTACAAACGTGTACAGATGAGGAATCAGAAAGACATTGAGTAGGAGGTGGCGCTTGCTCTGAGTCAGGAAAGGAGCTCAGGATTCTAAAAGGTGGAGGTGAGGAAGGAGGGCATTCGCAGTGTGGGAAGCAGCCTGTGTGGAGATTAAGGAGACAAGAGATGGAAGGTTATGTATAAGGATAGCAAATAGGTCTTGACTGGAATATAAAAGTTTGTGAAAGGGAATAATGTATAATAAGCCCAGAAAGGTAGACTGGAGCCATGCTGGGAAGGGATTTAAAGCCAAGTAGAAGTTTGTATTTTTCCCTAGAAGAAAGAGGAGTCATTGGAGCTTTTTGAGCTCTTGTGGTCAGATCTGTATTCTAAATATATCATTTTAGTAGTTATGTGTAGAATGGAGAGGAGAGACGTGAAGGACAGAGAGATCAGTTAGAAGGCTACGGTAATAAGGCAAGCAAGAGCTGATGAGAGACGGAATCAGAGCAGTAGAGGGAGTAATGCCATGAAGATGAAATTGGCAGTTGAGTGGATATATGAGAGTAAGGGAGTAGGAAGAGGTAAGGCTTGACTTGAGGTTTTAAACCTAGGTGGTGGGAAGAATGGTGGGATCCACAACAGCTAGGGTGGATTTAGGGGGAAGTGGACAAAATCATCTGAGCCATGGTAGTGTCTACTTTGGTCATTAGTAACTTCTGTGTTGAGGGAGGGATAGAAAGTATGTTGGAAAAGAGGGTCCAGATTTCATCAGCGAATTAGGCCAAAGATTTGTGTTACATGATACAGAAGCCCCATACCTGTATACATATGTTATATTGGACACAGTGAGTTTGAGATGGCTATGGGACTTCCAGGCGGAAACATCCAACATAGCAAGTTAGTGATGCAGTCCTGGAACTTAGGAGAGAGACAAAGGCTCCTGTGTGGACCCAGGAGTCATCTTTACTGAAGCCATGGGAGCTAAGGAGGTCATGGATAGAAGAGAAAGCAGAAGGCAAAAGAAAATCATAGCTAAATGGAGAGATGGCTTACATGTTCTTTTCTGGAAGTAAATGAAAGAATTGATGGGAGTTGTTTCATTGAGTGGCCAAAGAAAATCTGAGATGTCCTTTTATAGAACATTTGTCATCTTGACTTGAAGTGCACCTGATAAGCATCATGGATATAATTGCAGCCTGTGAATGAATTTTTGCCACACAGAGATATTTTGTAAAGAAAAATGACAAAGTTCTTCAAGTCAGCATCTGCTTTGGTCAGCTTTGACTTCTATGCCATCCAGGGAAGGATGACAACAAGTATGTTAGAAAGTAAGTTTCAGATTTAGCAAGTGGAGTAGATCAAAGGCTCAGGATTACTCAAGGCCCACATCTGTTTCATAAATGTTTCACCCGAGAAGAGAGCCTGAAAGCTCCGCATATGGCAAAAGTGCTGAATCTTAAAGAGAACTTGTTATTTTTTGTATTTTGAACTGGTCATTCACACAGCTTTAAATGTGTGTAAGTGAACTATTGTCTAGGGCACATCTCTCCACCATACTTAAAATAGCTTGAGAGACTTGGTCAGATGTTTTGCTGAAATCTAGACAAATTTTTTGATATCTGTTGGCATGTTCCAGATCTCCCAGGCTAGTGACTGACCAAAAAGATGGAAGACAAGCCTGGTGTCACCTGTTCTTGTTGAAGCTGTCAGCTGTCAGCATTTATTAAATACCTGTTGTGTGCCAGGCACTGGGCTAAGGGTAGTATGCCAGGCAGGTACTGGGGATACAAATACAAGCAAAACAACAATCTCTGCCCTCAAGAAATTTACAATCTAGTGGAAGATGACACACAGAAGGGAGCTGGAAAGCCAGAGTGGCTGCAATTGAGGGCATTGTGTCAGTCTGAAAGTCATTCAGCAAGCATTTATTAAGCACCTACTATATGCTAGACACTGTGCTACACATTAGGGATGTAGGAGGTAAAACAATCCCTACTCTCAAGGAGCTCACAGTCTAATGGGGAGACAACATGCAAATAACTGTACACCGCAGACATATATAGCATGATATAAGTGAGAGGGATCAAGGAAGAGTTCCTGTCAAAGATGAGATTTGTTGTTTGCCCTTCCTTTTCAAAAAGGACCAATGACATCACAGGATGATATCTTTGCTTGTACGTGAATTGAATTAAAGCGAAGCAGTTGCAGACTCCTCCAGAGTCATGGAAGTCCAGTGGCAAGACAGAAGTCAGGCTCACTGATGATGGCCTCGGAAGCATCCTCATTGTCTCACTAAGCTCTAAGCATTCCATAGCACTTGCTTCAGTCACCTTTGTGGCTGTTGAGCAAATTGTTCTCGTCCTTGAATTCTACTGGGGGATGTCTTCACATGCTTGGAGTAGGCACTCCCATAACTCTGACAGGTTTGAGGCCCATCAGTTATCCTCAGCCTGGTTTAGCCTGTGTACCAAGATGATTTACAGGGTATGGCTGCTGTGCATGCTGCAGCTTCTTGGAGCCACAGGTGAGAATTGGGTGAAAGGTGACACCAAAGGTGGATGAGCAGCCCTCACATCAGAGGTGCTAGTCTTCCCTCATCCCATAAACCCCCTTTTAGACTTGAAGGAAATCAGGGAAACCAGGAGGTGGATATGAGGGGGAGAGTATTCTATTGAAGATGCCTGGAATCTGGAAATGGAATGTCTTGTGAAAGGAAGAGCAGGGAGGATCCTTGGATTGCCCAGCATGTGGTAGGTAGAGTAATGTGAGCAAGGGTTAGAAAGGTAGAAAGCGGCCATGTTGGGAAGGATGCGCTTTGTGATCACGCTTTCTTTTCATTAAGTAATCAGAAATGGAAGTCAAGCTTATTTAGAGTTCACAGAATTCACTCACTCTTTACCCTCCGTTTACCTTCCCCTTCCATTAAAAAAAGATAGAACCCTTTACTTTCTCTAGTTTTGTGGCATCTGTCCGTGATATTTCTACGGTGACCTGCAATGGCTCTGTTATTGCATCCACCACCTTTTTCAGGACCATGGGCCAAGTAGCCTCAGCTCCTCATGTGCAGCCAGGGACTCTGTTACTGGCTTTAGATTTCTTTCCGATATCGACTCCCTAGCAGACATTTTTGAACTGACCTTTTACAATCCAGAGATCTTCTTGAAAGAGGAAACAGAAGCTATCAGAGTTAAGCAGATAATATGATCATCTGATTTACTCTGCTCAGGTGAGACCAGCTGTTCAGTGCCTTCTTTGGTCTTCCCTTTGTCCTCAGCTCAGCAGAAGCCTGTGGCACCTTGTACCCTGCCCTACAGAACTTTTATGTCCAACATGTGAGCTTCATTGTTCTCACAAGTCTTAACCATGTAAAGAGAGATGAGTTAACTTGGAGTGAATTACTTTTGTTTCACACTTTACCTCTCCTAAAACTGACTTGATTTGTAGAAGTTTAGGATGTGGGAGTCTTACCAGGTTTTTTGAAAAATGCAGTGTGTTTTTCTTTCTGTTTCTCTTACACATTTCAGGTAGGATTAGTCATATATGAGAAGGACATAGGCAAGTTTTGCAAATGATTTTTAGTAGCAGACAACATTGTCAGAAACTAGACTAAAAGGGGCAGAGGATACATGGTCTGACTTATTGATGACTGAAAAAATAAAGCGTAGTTGAACCAAAATAGTTGTAAATGTTCTCCGACAAAGAATCTTCACATATATGGTAAGGATGCCCAGGGAGGCCTCTGTTTTGCCCCCAGACATTCTGCAGATCAGTGGCAGGCCTTGTGCCTCCAGCAGTTGGAAGTTCTAGGGCATCCATTTTATGGGCCTCCCTTGGGGCACAGTGATATAGTGGAAGGCAGCTGGATTTGGACCGTGAACAAGTTACTTAATCCTCCTGGACCTATTTCCTTATTTGTAAAATGTGATGGTTAGACTAGGGGGCCCAGAAGGTCTTTTCTAGCTCAAAATCTAGAATCATAAGATCCATTGATAAATCCACCTATAGTTAATATCATTCAGTATTATTCATGATAGTCAAGCAAAGATATGTTTGCTGAGGGTAATCCAGAACTGTCATGGAAGAAGTCTGAATGAGAGGATTTAATTTCTTTTTAGATGGTAAAGTCCTTCACACACTCTTGTTTATGGATACTGATGCACTGCTTTGCACCAAACTGTAGAACATCCTAGGCTTTCCATTTCCTTTAATATTGGGAGCTTCTGTCTGTGTCTGATGTGGATTTCAGGGTAGTAACTTTTTCATTCTCCATTACTTTTTTTTAAACCTTTTATTGCAACTTTTTATATTTTCATCAGTGACCTTTCCCCAACCTATACCATCCTCCAGGACCATCTTCCCCTTGTAAGAAAATATATAGTTAAACAGAGGAAAACAATATACTACTCCTGCCTCAGTCTCCAGAGAGAGGAGGGAGGTTTGTTTCATCATCAGATCTCTGGAATCCATATTGGTCATTGCATCATTCTGAATTCTGGTCTCTTTCAGTGTTATTTTTCTTTACATTATTGTGGCACGTGTACATAATGTTCTCTTGGATCCACCTATATTTGTTCTTCAGACTGGACAAGTCTAAACCAAGCGTCTCTGAATTCTTTATAGCCGTCATTTCTTACTTCAGTGCTATTCCGTTATATTTTTATTCCACAATTTAACCATTTTCCAGTTGATAAGTACCTTTGTAGTTTTTGTACCACAAAAAAATGCTGTGTTTTTTACATATATAGGAACAAATTTTCCCTGTTTTGACCCTCCTTGCTGGGGGTCAAAATGATGATGTTTTTCAATCAAAGGTGTATGCAGTTTTTAGTTGCTTTTCTATGACAGTTCCAAAGTATTTTTCCAGATTTACAGCTCTGCCATCAGGATTTTAATGTTGTTGCTTGCCTTTTCCTAGGGACTTTATGGCAGTGTCATAGTTGCAGGAGGAAATACTCTGATACAGAGTTTCACTGATAGATTGAATCGAGAGCTGTCTCAGAAGACACCGCCGGTAAGTTGGTTAGCTCTGAACCATATGTTCAAATATATGCTTTTTGTAGGAACTATGTTTAGATGGACTACATGTAGCAACTAACCATTCTGTACAACAGCTGTCATTCTATTATCTGTCACATCTCACTTGTACCTCCAGGCCCTCAAGAGGCAGTGTGCTTAATAAAGGGCTGGGCCTGACTGTCTCTGACAGTAACTAGCTGTGTGATCCTAAGTATATGCCTGAAGCTTCTCCCTTTGTAGGTACTATCGGTGAAGTACTGGATCCTGTACAGGCTGGAATCTACATTGTACACGCAGTATAGATCCTTCATATAGTCACATTGCAAGCATCCTTAAAAGTAGTGCAGAGTATCGGTAAAGGACAAGACTGCTATTTGCCACATAAGCTAGCTGTATTTTATCAGTTTTATTTAAATGGCAATAGGAGAGGGGAGGACTTAAAGACTGATTTGTAGCATATTTGCCTCATTACATTCAATTGGAATATAAAGAAATCTTAAAGATAAAACCCCTTTTATTTAAAAACAATTAACCCAAAACAATAGTTAACCCCGTTACCTCAAAAGATGAAGAAAACTATAAAGCCCAGGGACTTGTTCAGATTTGCTTTAGTTAAGTTGTAGATAGAGCCCAAAGCAGAATAGCTGAATGAAGTTGTAATTTCTGATGCTTAAATAATCTTCAAATTTGGGGGTGCAGGGAATGGCTCAGGGTGGTATTTAATTCTTACCATGAACTATTACAAGTATTTGCCTCACTTCTTTCTTTTGCTAATTCTTTCAAAATCTATGTTATCAGATATATGAAAAAATCTTGCCACATGCCTCATTGCATTCATGCAATATTTAGAAGCCAGCGTTGGCTGGCTATTAATCCTATTAATTCCTTAAACCTTTGCTCTTGAAAAGTTAGCCTGTAGGCAGTGTGTGAACAAGGGGGAAAATACACCGTTAAAATGTCTCAACAGAGCTATCTGGAGGTCTTTTCTCCTTAGGGGGCTAGATTCCCTGTGTTTTGCCATCTGTTTGGTCTAAGTTCCTCTCCACCCTCATACTCCCTTTTTTCTTTTTAGAGCATGAGATTAAAGTTGATTGCAAATAACACAACGGTGGAACGGCGATTTAGTTCGTGGATTGGTGGCTCAATTCTAGCCTCTCTGGTTGGTATATAAGATACTTTGCATATTTAAAAGAATTAATTCTCATTAATAAATTAAATTTGTTTATTTAGAATACAGAATATATATTCTATATATATAGAATAAAATTATTTTTAAAACTTTAGTTTAATAAATTAAATTTATTTATTTGCATATTTAAGAATTAATTCTCATTAATAAATTAATTTATTTAGAATATAGAATATATATATATATTCTATATATAGAATAAATTAAAATTATTTTTAAAACTTTAGTTTACAGAATGTCAAAACTGCATACAGTCTTAGGCCCCAGAATAAGAACTCTCGTCTCATGGGGCAAAATATAAGGCCATCCCCTTGTATTGCTGGTGATTCTTCAGATTGGCTCCCTTTTCTGAAATAGGTGCTTGTTAACATCAAGGTAACATCATGAGCCCTATACATGTTGATTTAAGTGAAATCTAGGTACTATTGGCCATGTAGCGGACCTCAGATCAGTGACTTGTAGTTTTATTTTCTTTTGTTTTACCATTAATTCTGGCCGAGTCAAGTCCTTTGCCAAGTAAAATAGCCAGAAAGGATTCTTCGATTCAGAGTGGATACAGGGAATTTAATACACGAAATACATAAAATTAGTAAAAGGATAATTTTAAAGATAATTCCTTAAAAGACAGATTTCCCACAATCCCTGCTAAGAGTCTATTAGAAAAATTTTATACAAACACTTAAATCTTTAATACACTTAAATATTTTGCTTGCTTATAAGTTCTACTTCCTTAGAGGTTGAAATCTTATCTTAAAAAAAAAAAGCCTTACTCATTGGCTTTTGTTTTATGACTTCTCTGATTTATAAAAATTCATTTAATTTTCTGTGTAAGGGTATTTGCAATTTTATGTGTCATTACATTTTAAAAAAGTTCTCAATTCTAGTAATCAAATCCTAGATTACTAATAAAATAGAAATACAAACATTTCATCCCAGAATCTTACCAACTTGCTGTTTCTCTTGGTTGAAACCAAGCCCACTGGTCATCCTCACTTACTATGTATCTATCCCTGATTAATATGACAGAACTATGGGCCTATGGAAGAAGTTAACAACTCTCTAGCTTTAAGCAAGGGTAGGCTGTCAGTGATTACCTCTACCTGATAAGCTTATTCCATATTTTCCTTGCTAGTGGTTGGTCCAAGTTAATTTAAAAGACAGTATTAACTATCTGATAAAAGAAATTAGCAGGTAACAGATAGGTTATTATCACGTTTCTTTCTTTCACAGGGTACCTTTCAACAGATGTGGATTTCTAAACAAGAGTATGAAGAAGGAGGAAAACAATGTGTAGAAAGGAAATGCCCTTGAAGCCAGTTCTGAAAAAAACTGTGGCCTTCCCTATGATCCCTTATGTTTCATAGCTTTAGTATACTCAGGAACAAAAATGAACGTCTTTTGTAGAATGTTTATACATTTTTGCATACTTCAATTTCCATTTAACAAATTTTAAAGCCTTTAACTGGCCATATAACTTAAAATGAGTTTTTGCCTTCCTTGTAAAGCAATAACTCCTATAAGCATTTTATAATTTTTGTATAAATATCTATTTTCTCTAAATATT
The DNA here is from genome assembly GCA_028658325.1 of Potorous gilbertii. Taxonomy (NCBI): domain Eukaryota; kingdom Metazoa; phylum Chordata; class Mammalia; order Diprotodontia; family Potoroidae; genus Potorous; species Potorous gilbertii. The sequence continues at coordinate 51,332 of JAQQSK010004568.1, read as the reverse complement.
TTCCTTTTAGTAAACTGCTTTTCAAAACCCTCTGGTTAGCATACTGATTTTCAAATGATTGGTAGAACTGATTTTTACTGAATAGTAAAATTTACTGCCTATACCTCTTTACCTCATACTTGCAAAACTAAACAATAAAGATTTCTATCCACTATAAGAAAGAACTTTTTGGTTGTTATGTTAAAATCAACTGGTGACAACTGCTTTGGGCCATCAAAACTCTTTTCTTAATCGTATGGTCTTATATTCCTCGCTAAGCATTTGACAGAATTAGGAAGGAATAGTCAAACTTCGTAAGACTGAAATAATTTTTTAATAAAACACTTACCATGAGTTTGCCATATTTACCAGTCAGCCTTAAATTACAAGTAAAAAGTTCAATTTTATCAAGGTGAAATAGTACTAGGAAAAGAGTCCACTGTCCCTCCTTGCTTAGATTTTAATTTTGGGCTTCTGCAGACATATGTGGAAATTTTCTTTGAAGTATTTTCTGTTTCTTCCTCTCCAAACTTTTCTTCTTGGCTTCGCCACGTAAGTACTTCTCAAGCCTCAGTCTAAAACAAAAAGCAGAGCAGCAATTAGACAACAATAGAAACAACTAATACTTTCCTTCCTCCTACCCATCACTGGAACCAGATCTGTTTAGGGAGCCATTCTGCTTTACACCTATGTATACTGATGTACTGGTCAGCCCAACATCTGGAATATTTAGTGTAAGTGAAAAAGTTTTATGTGGATTGTGGGTTAATAAAATATAAGGTGTAACTGATTTTTTCATACAGCCTCAATTCCACAAAGACTACCAGGTACCAGGTGTCTCCTGTGGTAAGTACTGACTGAACCACAAACCTGATCTGGAAAAATAACTCATCAATCTGGCACATTTTCTAGACCTGTTTTTTGGAGTTGGGATGGTGGTGGTGAGAGGAGTTTGCCATTGCTATTCTGCCACTTTGGCTATTTTTCAAAAAGCAAATCCACTGTTAAAAGATGAAGATGTCACCAATATATATTTTTTAAAATGTAGCATAGGCCCCAAAGGCAATTCCAAGATAGAAATCCTGAGAAACAGCAACCAACCTCATATGACTGTGTTAAAAATATGGACCAGATTTGGATAAATCTGAATGGACCATCAGCTCAGGAGATGTTATTCAGAATAGATGGTTACCTTGTGACTCCCTAAAGACTCAATCAGATGCAGAAAGGAAACACTAACAAGGATGCATGAGCGAAGTCAGAGATAAAAATGAACAAAAGGAATTCAAGAAGGAATGAGATGGTAAGCTTGGAAGAAATAAGAGGGACCATAACAAATAAGTACTGGGAAGTAAAGGTTAGGCAGTGTAGGATTGTTCTTTGGTGGGCTTAGAATGCCAGGATGTGAAGTACAGATTTAATCCTGTGTGCTCTGGGCAGCCACTACAGGAGGTGGAGGTGTGGAGGTGGTTTCCCTCCCAACACTACAAGGAGTAAATACACGTAGTATTACAGTAAGAATAGTCTTAATGTAAGTGTTGCCTGAATGGAGTGGAGGAGCAAAAGGATGCAAGATCACCTGGAGGCTTCAGCAGTAATCCATGTGTATGGTGATAGATATAACAGATTAGACAAGAGTAGTAGCAGTGTTTAAAAAAAAAAAAGGGGGGGGGAGATGAGGACCTTTCAAGAGTAGGAACAGGATTTGGCTATTAGGCTTTAGGGGAAAAGACAAAGATGACTTGGGTCTTAAACCCAGTTTAAGAAATGTTGCCACTGACAGAAAATAAAAAAATTTTTAAAGGGGAGCTGATTTGGTAGTCAAAAAAATGATAAATATACCCGCTTAATGTCTCCCTTGAGGGAAGCTAGGTGGCGTAGTGGATGGTGTGCCAGACCTGGAGTCAATCAGACTCTCATTAGCTGGGCAACCCTGGGCCTGTCCAACCCTTAACTCTATTTGCCTCAGTTATAAAAAGGACCGGAGAGGGAGTACAAATTCATGCCAGAATCTTTGCCAAGAAAACCCCAAATAGTCACAGAGAATTGGACTTGACTAAAAATCTCTCCCCCATCCTCAGTTACCAGTTCTTCTTGTTAATATTGGTATGAGTTGCAGGTTGCTAACAACCTTGAAATTTAAAATTATTCCTCTATTTAAAGTAATAAGAATACACTGAAATCACTGAGTGTTGGGGGAGGGAGTTGAAAGGGAAGGTTTATTTTCCTTGAGGAAAAATACTTTTTTGAAGAGGGAAAAAGCAGTCCTATGTTGGAAGGACTGAAACACCTTTCTTTGGTGAGTGAACAGGGAATTTTTCTAGTTGAGTATTAAGAATACAAAGTTAAACTAAACCCTTTAAGCAGTAAGAGCCTAAATGAGTGAAAAAGACTTTTTTTTGCACCGCTAATAGCAGAATCTGGAAGGGGACATACACACATATATCACTATCATCCATCTAATATAGAACATGCTTCTTTCTTTTCTCCCCCTCTAAAATCTGTTGCTGCACTAAGGCTCAGCTCAAGTACCTCTTGTATAACATCTTCCCCATGTACTACCCCACTAAAAAATGTATTTTGTAATTACTCATCTGTGTTTCTCTCCAACAGAATGCAAACTACATTTGTATTGTTGGCACGTAGGAAGCCTTCACTCAGTGAATGCTGTGAATTGAATCAGGATCTCCAGGTTCATTGGAGGCTGAGCTCCTCCCTCAAAGCAGGATGCATACACTTATATTTATGTGTTGTGTCCTCTCACAGTAGCATCTACTCCTTAAGAAGGAAGACTGATCATTCTCTTTATTCCCATCTCCTAGGCCAGTGCCTTGCACACACAGGTAATTAATAAATGGTTGTTGGATCGAACATATTCCTGATATTTCACAAGATAGATCCAAAGAGGTCTTTTGTCCTATGGTTTATGGAAGATGTTCATTCACAAAATCATTGTGCCTACCTGACAAACTGTTCCACATAAGGCATAACATAGAACTTTTTCCTGTTGTATCTTTTGTTTAGGTACCAAGGTATTGGCCACTGCTTGTACTTGTGCCTGTGGATAAAACGTAAATAGCATCACCTTTCAGACAGAGCATTTCCATTTGTTTACCCTTCTCTGGGCTAAACATAAATTTTCACTTAAATGACATTAAATTCTTGACTTATAACATCGATACATTGTCTCCATTTTTAGATATGGGTAAGGGGATGTCTGTCCTTCGTTTTTGAAGAGGACCACGACATCAGGAAGGTGATGCCATAAATTGCCAGTGAATTGGAGTTAAGTGAGGGAGGGCTGTGGAAAGTCACCTAGCCTCATTTTCTCCTCCAGAGCCATCTGGGCTCAATGGCAAGGTAGAGGTCAGGATGACAGGAGGGTTACAAAGTGTTGCTCTAAATTCCACAAAGTGATTCAAAACTTCATATGGGCTGTGATTTCGTTTGTGTGAGCCCTCCTTCCACTAAGGTGGGTCGTTACCTCTCTTGCATCTGATAAGCTGTTGTGGTCAGGTGAGGGACCACTCTGAATTCAGGCTGATTTTTCAGACCATCTCAAAGCCATTTTAGCCTGGGATGACTTGCCAGAGTTTGTATCCGAAACATATGACTTTGAGAATCTAGGGTCACCTCAACAGCACGTGAAAGATCAGGCTTTAAGGGAAGAAAAAACACCATTAAAAGCCGAATGGCTGATTCCATTCCAATTTCTGTTCTATTAATGATCTCACGAACAGTATAACAGAGGGAATTAGAGGAGTCAGAAAGGAGAGGTGAGCCAATAAATATAAACTTGATACAAGCTTTTGAGAGTAATGGCTGCAAACTGTAGATAGATGCTGGCCCTGGGTACAGGAGAACCATGAAATAGCTGCAACCTCAAGTTAGTAGGGGTCACCTGAAACTGGACATGTGAGCTCTAAGGTGGGATGATTACATATACCAATCCCCTCTAGAGAAAGACTTACTGAGACAAAGCAAAGAAATAAATTACAAACCGAAGAAGAGTTTGTTACTTTGGTTCGTAAGTCAAAATGGAGTTTTCAGTCTCTAGATTGGGATATCTCTATTTATACTGTGTACTTCCTGAAAGTATGATGTTTTTGAGATTTTCCATCCTCTGATTTTGTGGCTGTTGTTTAGGAGGTTCTGGGAGGTAAGCACAATAGTGGCATGGTGACCACTGCATACAGAAAGATAAGTACATGCTTACCTTCACCTTAGAAGATGAGAGCACAACCTATGTACATACCAGATAATACGTCCAAAAATGTCTCTTCTCCAAGCACCCGGTCTTGGCCTTTCTTGACCTGTCTGAAGAAGTCTCAAAGCATCATCTCTTTCCTGAATAACTTTATCCAAAGCATCCATGGATTCTGACACCTAACAAGAGAAGAGTAACAGGTAACTTAAACAGAACCTTCTGCTACAGAATTCCAAAGAATGAGTCGGGTCAATTCCATGGTAATACTTTGTGTCAACAAATACTCTCTAATTAATCTGTTAAACATATCTAGATTTTCATCATTGGGTTCATTTAAAACAATGTGGTTACATTTAGGGGAAACTTCATTTAACTCATGCTATATTACATCATTACAAGGTACCATTATGTTATAACTAAGCTTATTCTACCAACATTGTCAGTGTAGATTTGGCATTAACCTGGTCAATTTAAACTCCTAATAAATGTAGTGGTATTTAATGTACTTTCAATTTCTACACCTCATTTGGAAAGTAAAAAATGGAAAAAGTATGACTGATCCTATATTTAATAGACATAGACTTAAACTAGTAAAGTGAACATACACACCCGTGCAGCACAGGGGCACTTAATACATGCCTACAGACTAACTTCAACTTTCACAATGAACCTGACAATCTGGAGGACCAAGATCCAGATTCAGTACTTCTATCTCTATTCTACTGTTCTCTGGTCTTAAATCCAGAAACTAACACTCAGTTATTCATACTTATAGGAGAGGAGTCAAGTGAGGAACTACAGAAAAAATACAATTTACCAAAAAAAAAAAAAAAGCTTTCTTTCCTTTCCAGTCCCTGTTTACTTTCTGCAGAATAAAGATACTTGCAGAAAGAATACATAGTTGCTGGCTCTGCTGCTTTACTCTGGGATGTCAGGCAAGTCACTTATCTCTTTGCCCCAGTCTATTTACCTGTAAAAAAAAAGGTCAGATTCACCTTTTTGTTTCTTTCCAGCTCTTGAAACTATGCATATGTTTAATCTCTAGGCAACACATACATTTCTATTTAAAATCAGAAGCCAAAGTTACATACTAGGATCATGGCAACTTGAAGAGAAGGAATGAAGCTGTAAACTTGTCATATTATGAAGCAGAGTCTATGATTTATGTACCCAAATCTAAAATCATATGCTTGGACTGTGAACAGATACTATTCTGTTGGTACAACAGAGAGATTAGCAATATGAAGAAAGGCATATACTCAGGATAAGTACTACCTAAGTGAACAATTACAAATATGGAGCTAATAATTCATAATGCCAGGATTTCAGAAACTCCTCCAAATAAACCCTCAAATATCTCCTTAAGTTATTAGCCATCCTGTAAAATAAATCAATGTGTGCCAGAAAAACTGATACAGACACAAAGTTAGACAATGAATTTTTAAAAATAGGGATCAATTCTCCACACTTCTCAAAAAGGAAGTGTTGCTTTTACTCTCCCTGCATAAAAAAGTGAGTAAAAAGGCAAGAACAATTACTTTCTCTGCCTACTTTCTAATCTCTATGAAATTTTCAAGAGATTAGTCTGTATGCACATTGAGAAAAACATGACAAAGGATTAGGAAGAAATTTAAACATAAAAATTTTTATAGGACAGTCACTTAACCTGACCTTTGAGGTATAGTTGATGTAAGAGGCCAATGTGTTCATGGTTTAAAAAAAAATTTTTTTTAATTTGGTAAAGAGAAACACATCTTTGAAGGCTCTCCTCAGACAAGCTATCTTTTGTGAATTCATTAACATTATGAAAGACTCTATCCGCGAGAGAGACCACTGAGATTACCACATTGGTACAAATACAGTTCACTACCCACCCCTCAGTAAATCTTTCAAAGGAAACCTATATAGAAATGTATTGAAAAACAAATAGATAACAGGCAACATGTATGTCTCTGGAGGAAAAAAGTCATGCTATATATTCAGACAAATGAGTATTTGTTCAATTGTTCAATGATCCACTGGGAATTGACGTCAGATGAAATGTGTGTATGTATATATGCACATATATGTAGTATCTGTATGCATATATGTACATAGATGTATATGTGTGTACACACACTCCTGATAGTTTCCAAACAAAAAAAGGATTTCCTCTTGACGGCAAAGTTTTCCAAATGCTCATCACACTGGAAAACAAACTGATCAAAAGACCCACTTTTACAAACCATTTTAGAGAAGGATGATCAAAGATTACAAGCAGTGTTATTTCACAAAAAACTGAAAAGTAGCTGAGGAGAAAACGGACCTGTGGAAAGTTGGCCTGAAACCAAATTAAACCAGCTTTCCCCCAAGAGCATCTGCAGAAGCTGAATGTAGACCTAAGAGTCACCTGCATGAAGGTGACATTTACAACTATGGAAGCTCATGAGGTCGCTAGGACAGACAGCAGCAGGGAATGGAATGAAAAGAAAAGGACCAAAAGCCAGGGGCACATCTGCAAATCAGGAATGGTTTGAGGATAATGATCCTGTGAAGGAAAAAGTTTCTCATTTAAACAATTTAGACAATAAGGTGGTATTTAGAAAGTGTTTTTATTTGTTCCTTCACTCACAAGATGCTCTCAATCTTGTTGGTTTTAGGACCCTGTTATGCTCTTAAAAATTACTGAGGACCCCTTTAAAGAGCTGCAGTTTACATGGGTTCTTATCTACTGATACTTGCCATGGTAGAAATTAAAATGTTTCAGTAATTAGTACGAAATGTTTCACCCTGAAAAGGTTTTGGGAAACATGTATTTCTCCCTGTCAGCAGGGCTCTATTACTAAACAAGGTTCCCAAAAGTCTGAGTGAAGTTATAAAGCTTAGAATTTTCAAACTGTAATAGTTTAAAACTGCACCCTGTACTGAAAAGGAAAAAAATTACATTTCTTGAGAAATTTCTTTAACTCAGAATCTTCACTAAGTGAAGCTGACTTTCTCTAAAAGTAAGGCCAATAATCTGGGTTTTACTCTACCATCTCTTAATTTCTTCTCTAGACACTAGGTCCCCTTCTCATAAAGGGAGTGGGGAGAGAAAGGAAGTAGCCAAAAGAAGGCAGTAGCCTCTGGCCTGATGCAGGAATACCAAATACGGCCTGTGCTGACTGCTATGGTTATGAACAGGTCAATAACCAAACAACAAAAGCATCAGCATCTGATTCTCCAGTTTTTTTCATGCCAAACCCCTGGTTCTTCCACTCCCCAAGGTCCTACCTTGTCTAATCGCTCTGGACTCGGCATCGGCAATCTCTGTCTTTTGGCCTCCTGCTCTAAGGTGAGAAGCATATTTCTTTCTTTCAGTAAGACATACCTAAACCAAAGAATATAATAAACAACATGTTTCTAAAATTACTGATTTCTAACAACTGAATTATTGTTCTGCATGTAAACATTTCTTAGAAAACCCACAAAGATTCTCTCATGCTGACTACCACTACATGGAAGTAAATTCAATTTAATATAAAAAAACATGACTACGTTCAGGGTTCTGTGCTTTTGCACAACAAAACTATGTTCTTCGTTCATTCATATTTAGCTTCTATTATGTAGAGTTGTGGGAATACAGAAATGCAAGACAACACATCTCTTTTTCCAAAGGCTATCACCTGGTTGGGGAGAGAGATGTATTATTATTTGTGCAACCCAAGGTAGTGTTTTGATAAATGACATAGCCAGCAGTATAGATACTAATGATACAGGAGTTTGAAGGAAGTGCTCATTTCTGGCTGAGGTAAATAAAGCGGATTTCTTGGAGAAGGGAGAATTTAATTTTGGATATGAAGGATGGAGAGGGATTTATTTGGGTAGAGATGGCAGGGCATGCCAAGGAGAGGAAATAGCATGAACAAAAGATACAGAGGTTTTTTCAGGGAACTAATCAGATTAATCTGCTTGGAGAGAGTTCATGCAGTGAAATTTTCTAGCCCTGGAGGCCTCATATACCAGGATAAGGTGGAGAGGGAAAGCAAATGACTACTTTTAGGCCTGTTGAATTTGAGTAAGGCCCTGACAGATAAAGGAAACAGTGCCACTGCTTTGTTGACATGATAATTTTTAATGAAGAACAATCCTACATTAATTATCTTCTAATATCTTTTATTTTCTCTACTTCAAAAGAAAATTATAGGTGAATATTATGAATTAAACTCCACCTAAATTCTTAAACCACCTAGAAAAATACAGCATATCAAAGGACTCAAACAAAACTTGAAGTAGTGAAAAGGTGGGAATGAGGCTGTGTTCATGAAATCAACTCTATTTCTACTTACTAATTATTCATTAAAAAACTGTACTAAAACTTAGGAAGCTATATAGTTTGTCTCTAATCCAGAGTAAAACACCATGGTCCATTCCCTATCCCCAGTGAATCTCTGTCTTATAAACCTGGGAACTTCCACTCCAAGTATGTGATAACAGGGGAACTGACTAGATTGCCTCTATCAAAGAAACTCCAGCTGGAAACAAGGTCCCCCTTATTAAATGATGTATAATAAACTTGTACTGGATGAGATATCTAAGGTCCCATGTCCAGCTATAAGATTACATTTGCTTCAAAGGTGTACATATATGGCAGAACTACTAAATACAAGCATGTTATTCATGAAAGTAAAATAAGGAGTGGTCACGAATTAGCACTAACCACTGGATAACCCCATGTGCTCCACTGGTATTCCCATAAAGTCAAGAGAAATAAAGGAATGCCTCTAGTATATGGATCCATTGTATTATTGAAAGGATCTGCACCAGTAAATCCTATGTACTTGGACACATGGATTTTGATTACATGGCCGGTTCTACTGAGCTTAGAAAGGTTTGAATTATGAACAAGGGACCACATCTGTCTTTTGGAGACCAGCCTATGTAGGCTCCAAGAGGCTCATTACCAGAAGCTTAGTTCTACAGGATGAATTCTCTCAGGAACAGCCAACTCTATTACGGAATGAGGTGCAAGGTTGTGGCCCACCTTAGGGGGAGGAGCATTCACAGTGATACAGCCACAGTACTTAAGCAGCCTGCACAGACCTACCAAAGTTTATGTAAATCTTCATTACTCTTGTACCGTAACTGCTCACAGGTCCATGCAGCACCTGTTAAAATTAGGGGTGAAGCATATATTTTTAGGAGCCAACATTTGGAGACGTTATCTTGTTTTCAGCTTTCCATTACTTCTGCAATAACTCGAACTTACTGATCAGTCTTTATTTATTATTTTATTACTGTTTTCCAAACTCTCTGCTAAGTGCTGGGGACATCAAGGAGTTCACGTTCTACATGGAGACAACATGTACGTTTATAAGTACATACAAAGAAATATGCGGCAGTGAACTAGGGAGGGAGGGCATTAGCAGCTGGGGGGGTGGGAATCTGGAAAGGCATTGTGTAGAAGGTGGTGCTTGAGTTGTGTCTTGAAGAAAACAAGGGAATCGAGGAGGTGGGGAGTGCATTCCTGACACGGGGGTTGGCCAGGGCAAAAGAACAAAGATCAGAGATGGAGTACCTGGACTGAGGAACACAGACCCAAGTTTGACTGGATCATCTGGTGCAAGAGGAAGTATGGTGGCTGGAAAGACAGGTTGAGGCTAGGTTGCAAAAGATTTTAAATTTGAATTTACCTGTGATTCTAGAGGCAACAGATTGCCACTGGGGTTAGTGATGGGTAGGGGCGTGACATGGTCAGACTCCCAGTTAAGGAAAATCATTCTGCAGCTAGGTGGAAGATGGAATGAAGAGGGGAGAGACTTGAGGCAAGAGACCAGTGAGGAGACTTTCAAGAACGTAGGTGAGAGGTGATGAGGGCATGGCCTAAGCTGGTGGCTAAGTAAAGGAACCAGTCATGGGAGATGTTGTGAAAGTTGAAATAGCAAGATGTGGCAACTGCTTTGAGGTGTGAGGTGAGGGAGCATAAGGGTAAGGGTTAGGCTTCTAATTCAGATGTCAAATATGCTGTGTCCTGAGTGCAGACCAAATCAGATTAAAATGTTAACTGGGAAATATTTAACAAAATAAATAAAAGTACAATAAAATATGGACAGTATTGCAAGCCAATATGAGGCCTGCAAGGCTTTTTATCTTTATGTACCATTCAGTTGCTCCCCCTTCCTTTTGCCAGAGCTACCAACAAATAACAAAACAGACAGTTACATCTCTTTTAGCTGATTCTGGTAGAAGCTTCAAGTAGCACTAAACCAGGAAAAAGAAGCAAAACTGACAGTCTGGGTCAAGAGCTCTTGAGCGATGGGAAGTCAACTATTGCCATTTATTTTTGACTAAGAAATATTGAAACCTTTATTGTCTGATGGCTCTGTAATCTCCCTCCACTGGCACACATCATAATCTATACTGGCCTTTTCATCCCACAGGATTCTTGTCTCTGTCTTTCCAGAAACACTCCCTGGTGTCTTGAATCCTATGTGCTGCAGACCCCTTTTTTAGCACTGCACGAATACCAGGGCCTCTTTTAGGTTCTCCATCTGATTTCCTTGCATATCTGACAGTTTTTGGTCACACACACATCCTTGATATCCTTTATGCCATTTCTCCCATGACAACAAGCTGCAGCTTACTTCTACCCACTGGAGGCCTTCACAGTAAATCTGAGTCACCTGCCCTTCTGATTTTTGAAGGTGCAGTATCCTATGATGTGCAATCATGTAGCAATAAAGGGACAACCTAAGTGTTTAAAAGGTGGGCTTTGGTGACAAGGAGGAATTTGGGATCATCAAAAAGCACCAAGCCACTTGCTGAAGTGCTAAGTGAGCCCATTTTCCTCCTCTAATTCAATTCTGAGACCTGCTTATTGAACAGTGGGAGATAGGTACTGAGGGAATAACTCTCAAGCTGGACATGATGCATTCCACAGTCATTTGTTTTTTCTGTGTGTGTGGATTACTAGCTCCAATCTTTTAGAATGACCATGGAACTCATCTAGGAGGGACCTATAAGTGCTCGGCTTGATGTAATAATCAGCACGTAAAGTCTATATTAAGGACAAAAAAACTTCAGCTTCTATGTATTTATTTAATGCCCATAATGAGCAAGGCACCACCCTAGGGTAATAAAGACAAAAATGAAATTGTCCCTGTTCTCAAAGAGCTTATATTCTGCTAGGGGAAGGCAATATGTATAAGGTACAATGTAATTTGAGGAAAAGGCAAGAACTTAAAATGCAAATGTCTTACCTGATTTAACTGTTTCTTCTCCCCAATTTTTTGGGTCATCAAAAAATTCTTCTAGTCCTTTCCTTGACAAAGTAGTATGAATTAATTTATACTGGTGGAGGGGTGTGATGTTGGCTATATTCTTGTTTAACAAACTGAAAGTTAACCTGCAAATGAATACAAAGAAAGGCAAAACAGTCTGTGCTCTCAAGGGAGTGACACCAAGCAAACAACCATATACAAACAAGACACATATGGGGTAAATTATAGATAACTTCAGAGGGAATGCAATAGGATTAAGGAAGAATGGGAAAGTTTTCCTGTAGAAAGTATGACTTTAGCTAAGACTTGAAGAAAGTTGGGAAATCCAGGAAGCAGAAGTGAGGAGGAAAAAATTTCCAATTAGGGTAGATAGCCAGTGAAAATGCCTGGGGTCAGGACATGGAGTTTTTATATGTGAAGAACAGCAGGGAGGCCTGTGTACTAGATTAGACTGCAGAGTACATGGGGGGTTGTAAATAGTACTAAGGTGGAAGAAAGGTAGGAAGGAGTCAGGTTATAAATGAGCTTTATTTGATCTTGGTGTTGGACATTAGAGTTTACTGAATAAGGAGATGGCACATTCTGCCCTTACTTCAGGAGCATCAATTTGATGTCTTAGTGGAGAATGGGATGGAATGGGGAGAAAATTGGGGCAAAGACACCAACCAGCAGGCTTCTTTAACAGTCCAGGCATAATTAAACAGGGTCTTCACCAAAGTGGTGGCTGTGTCATAGAAGTGGCTATTGAGGAAAGGTGTTACAAAGATAGAAAACACAGGGTTTGGCAACTAATTAGATCTGGGGGAGAGTGGTAAGAAAGAAGGACGTCAAGGATGGCATCTAGGTAAGCCTTAGTGCATGGCAGCACACTTGAAAGGCACAGGGAAGTTAGGAAGAGGGGAGGGGCCAGAGTTCAAAACCTTCAATTTGGGACATACAATTTGAGATGTCTAGTGTACGGTGGGAGATGTAAGACTATAGTCAGGAAAGATTAGAGCCCGACAAATTGAAACCATGGAAGAACTACATACAGAAAACAGATACAGGATACAGCCCCTGGGGAGCCTCCCACTGTTAGTGGTAGGACGTAAAGATCCATTCAAAGAGATAGAGCTGTGGTCACAGAGGTGGGGAGAGGACCAGGAAAAAAAGTGTCATGAAAACCTAGGGAAGAGAAGAAGGTAACTGAAGGCTGAACACAACTCAAGACGGACTGAGAAAAAGCCATCAGCCTTGGCAATGAAGACGCTGTTGATAATTCTGGAGAGGGCAGTTTCGGTTGGACATGAGGTCAGAGGCCACACTGCAAAGGTCAGGATGAGAATGAAAGGGAGGCCCCTATTAGAGACAACCTTCTCCAGGAATTTAACCACGAGAGAGAGAAGTTACACAGCAACGGCTAGAGGCGGTGAAGGGATCAAGGGAGAATTTTCTGAGGATGAGAAGCCATGGGCACAGTTCGGAAGGAGCCAGTAAACAGGGAGACGCTGAAAACGGAGAAACTAATATTAATTAATAAAAGAGGGCCTCTTGATTTAACATTGCTTAGCTGTGGCCTTATCGGAGTCACTCCTCCATCTATGTACCCTACGTATGTTTCCGAGGACAAATTTCCGCCCCTATTTCACGGCGTTATGGGAAGAAACAGATAATCACTATTGTGACCGACCCCTAGAATTTATCCAGCACTACAAGAGAACTTTACAAAGGCCCTCCGAGCACTGCTGGCTCGCGCCGGCTCTGGGGGTTTTTTAGCCGCATTACTGTCTTCCGGAGGCGGGATTCGAACTCAGGTCTTCCCGATTCCAGAGGAAGGCCCCTGGAGAAGGGCTTTATAATCAATCCTCGGTTCCCCCGAGTCCCTGAAGGGAAGGGGACAGTTTCTTCCCCATCCCCTCCCTCAAAAAGGCCAGGGCCGTCTGGTCGTTCCCACGCGCTGGCTGAGCAGTGAGGGGGGGGTCCTCGGGGTGTGGGAAATGAGGGAGTTGACCTAGGGGCTCCCCAAGCCCCTGCACGTCTGTAGACACCAGGGGAGGAGCTACCGGACGTTGGGAAGGGGCCGTCGGGATCCCCGGGTGCCCCGGCCTCCCCAACCGGAACACCTACCCCGAGCTGGCGTCTGGGGTCAGCGAGGCCTTCAACATTTCCGGGACCTTCAGGGCAGCCGCAAAGCCGCGGCAGAGAGAAACTAGCCGACCCGCGGCCATCGTCACCCTCTTAACCTCTTACTCTCTTACCCTCTTACCCTCACACTGCGCTTCCGCCGACCGCGCGCCCCACTTCCGGTTCCCGCGCCCCGCCCCATCGAGGCTGCGCAGGGGCTGCTGGGATTGTTGAGACGGCCGCCGCAGCCTGTAATTGGTCAGGCAGCCCCTCTCGGCGCCCGTAGCTGACGCCCCCATCCTGGCTGAGGCTGTTTGCCCGGCCTTTCCACGGCCGCCGCCAGCCGGAGCCTGTCATTGGTCAGGCGCGCCTTCTGCGCCTCTCATTGGTTGCAAGAGCCGCCTCGGCCTCCGTAGCTGCTCCGTCGGAGCCCGGACGGAAAGCCCGGAGCGGCCATGGTGGCGATGAGCCTCTTGCTGCGGGCTTCCGCCTCGGCGGCCACGGGCGCCGGCCTGGCCCTGACCCGTCGCGGGCTCGGGCCGCAGCTGCGCCTCGGCGGCTTGCTGGCCCGGACCGTCCCGGGCGCGGGGGCCGTGGGTAGGTGCAGGGCGGCGCGTGGAGGAGCCCGCGGTCCCGTGGTGACCTTGGCCGGGCCTCGGGGGGCTGGGGAGGGAGGGGGCGGCAGGGCCGAGGAGTCGCCCCCAGAGCGTGCCTAGCCCCGACCCGACTCAGGGGGCGCGTCCTTCTTGAGGGCGAGAATGGCTTTTCCGCTTTCTTTCTCTCTTCGGTGCCCTTTCTGCAGAGCCGGCTTTTAGTCGGCGGCGACTGAGCGGGTTTCCCGGCGTCGTTCTCGTTGTAAGACGGCGGCGGGAGCCGTCCTTGTTTTCCTTCCTCTCTTATTTTGTCTTTTGCTTTTGCTGACTTCTCCACGGTGTCAGTGACTGGAACCCAGGACTGTTGGGATACGATGAAATGGAAAGAGGGCGGGATTTGAGTTCATTCCAAGCTAGAGGTCACATCCACGCTTGTGATTGTCCATTTAAGTCGTGCCCGGTTCTGGGCGGGAGAAAACGGAGGCAAGCAAGGGGAAGTGACTTGCCCAAGGTCAAACAGCTAGTCAGTGTTTGAGGCCGGATTTGAACTCGGGTCTTCCTGACTTCAGGCCCAACGCTCTGTGTACTTTGCCCCATGAGCCCTTAGAGTTTAAGGGACTTGCCCAAAGTCAGTCAAGTAGCAGAATCTGGATTTGAACCCAAATCTCCCACTTCCATTTCCTGCACGGTCTTCTTCGCCAAGGAAGGACTAGCGCACGTATTTCACCCAGATTGTTTTCTTGATACAGTGTATCCCTTAGTGTGAAATTGGCAGGGAATCACTAAGTGTGTTTAAAGACTATATTAAGAGTGGTGCGCTGAGTAGACAAGGGAAAAGTAGCATGAACAACAGAATGTTGATCAAGAGGAAGGCAAGTTAAGTTTTTAGAGATAGACGTGGGTATTTTTCTTTAAATCTTCCAGTACACTGTTGGCATTGGCTTAGATGCATTTCCCTACACCATCTTACAGCCAGGCACCGTCATTTATCAGCAAGCCCTGAACTAAGCAGTCATGGGGATGGGTTTTTGCCAGAGTGAGAAGTACATGGTATTCCTCTGTCCTGCCTTCTTTGCTCTGTCCTTTGGCTTCTTTGGAGTTTCATGGTTTGTAACTGTCCATTCCTGCTTTTATTTGACACTTGGTTATCATTCTTCTGATCCTAGACTTTACACAAATGATCTGTGTAAACTCTGTGCCTTGCTCTGACTTGAAATTTCTGTTTGCTCACCTTGGCTCATATCTGCTGCTGCCACTTCGTTTAGACATGGCCTTCTCCCCCAGGAGTGGCCCTTTCTCAGACTCTTGCATTTGCCTTTCATCCCAGTTCCTTTGCTCACATTGTGACACAGGACTGCCCACAGTCCCAGTGCTTACATGCACATGCACATACACATGTATGCTAACACAAAGAGTGGTGTAGGACCAGAAAAGAGGGCATGTGATAAGAACATGGGAGAGATAATAAGGGCACAGCCTGCTTGGGTCAGTGATACCCACTAGAGAAAGGTCCTCACTTTGTTGAATGAACAGATGCTTAAAGGTCTTAGGTGAGATGAAGGAGAGGGACACAGAATAAAAGGACAAAGATGAACTGTGATCTGTGATATGTGGAAGGGAATGCCAGTGTTCATAATGTCTCAGATGGCACAGATCCACAGAGTGCTTCCCACAATTACCTATTTGTCCCTTTTCCCCACCCTGAGTGTACCTGGCTGCCATTACTGGCTCAGGGAATAGTTGGTCATATTATCATCATATTAGGGGTTTGGGAAGGAGATCCAACTGGACAGTAGAACTTGGCAGTGGGGTAGATCTGGTGGAAATGGTCTTTGATTCTGTATGTTTTGGAGCAGAGGGAGGAAAGAAGAGTGTTACCAGGCAAGTGGGGGTAAGGGTGGGGATGGAGAGAGGAACAGGAATTGGGGAGGCTTATCATACCAGGGCAGGTGTTAGCTGGTCTTGGCAGTGGGCTAGCTACATGAGGGCTAGCTCCAAAGGGAGATAGAGAGTAGGAACCTCCCTCCCCCCCCCCAGATAAAGAGAGAAAATATGCCTTTAGGATCATTGCTGAGAATAAAGTCCTTAAGTGCCTAGCAGGTGTAATTATGTTCATATTCTACTAGCCTAACCCTTCCAGACCAAGGGTCATAGCCTGGACATCTAAGACTGGACTTAACCTTGGCCTCTCTGCCTCCCAGCAGGCCATCTCTCCACTCTGACACTCTCAGTAAATGCTGATTGCTCATTTTCTTGTTTCTAGCCCCAGTCCGACATAGTGGAGGCCATGGGAAGAAAATGTTCATCATCAAGCCTTCTGAATTTTATGACAAGAGATTTTTGAAGTTAATGGTAAGTTTATTTCTGGCATTTTTTTTTACATGACTGTTAAAACAGTGCCTGATTTAAATAAATGTATGCTTTGTTTCTCTTAGAATGCGAGGCGTTTATTTTTTCTTGCCTTACAAGAGCCAGAGGCACTGTACAGAGACTCTGATGCTTCAGTAATTGTTAACACCTCCTTTTAAAAAGGACTCCTGAGGAACCCTCATTATGAAATAATACAGAATGAAATTTCATATTCGTATATACTAGAATAATTCGGTGTGATTCCTTTCCTTATTCAGTTCCCTTGGTGCATCTTAAACAGGATGCTCTTTAGAGAGATTTGATTCCCTTTTGAAGGACACATGTATTATGAGAAGTGAAATCACACTGGTAGCAGTAATAACACAAAGAACAGGCATGCCATTTGACCATGGTCTAGTACAAAGAAGGCTGGATTTGGAAGGGAGAGACTAGATTTGAGCCATAGCTCCTCCACTCACTCACAGTGTCGCCTTGAGCAAATTGCTGAACCAATCTATGATGGCTTCAGTTTTCTTGTCTGTAGGATGAGTTGCTCCACTTATCACAGTTTTGTATTGTTATGGGAGGAAATAAAACATTTATCTGATTGTGAACTTTTCCTCATCTCAATAAAGATCTCATTTAAATTTCCATTCTGTTTTCAAATGATCTTTTGCTTTCCAAGATTGTGGCATTTTAAAATATAGTGTATATACTTCCTGCTTTAAGAAAAATAGCATACTAAGAAATGAATTTAAAAGCTGATAAATTAGGCAGTGATTATTTGCATTATAAACATGTTACTTATTATGATATCTGTTATTATATGTAAGAAAGATTCTCTTCAAATTTTTTTAAAACATGAAAGCAACTTATTACTTGAAGCAGGAAGGGGTGCAGTGGATAGAGCACCAGGCCTGGAGATAGGAAGACCTGATTTGAAGTCTGCCCTCAGATACTTACTGGCATTGTGACCCTGGGCAAGTCACTGAACCCTGTTTGCCTCAGTTTCCTCATTTGTAAGGTGAACTGGAGAAGGAAATGACAAACCACTCCAGTATCTTTGCCAAGAAAACCCCAAATGGGGTGATGGAGTTAGAAATGACTGAAACAAGTGAACAGCAATAAACTTACTGCATACATGGTAGGATTTCATTTGTGCAATTGTGTTTACAAAACAGTATAAATTCAGAGAATTTCCTTATGAGGCTTAATGCAGGATGATGAGAAATGTGGCCATTATACCTCTTAGAGCATCTAGAAGGCCCGGAGGGGCCGTGATAGGTATTCTTGGAGGATGGTCCTACCCTGAGGAATCACAAGATTGTTGGAGAGCTGACTTTACAAGTTTGGGAACATGATGATCTGCTCTGTGAGAGTCGTGATGCCCTTGAGAGGGTGCTGCCTGTGCGCTAAGGACATTTTCAGGGGATTCTGTGGGGTCTTTAGGAGCTAAGTGATGGCTAGGATCCTTGACTCTGCCGTTGCTAAGAGCCTGGTAAATGACCATCTTTTTCCTGGTCCCTCCCAAAGGCCTGACTGCCCTCAGTCATCTCCTTTATCAGGAGTCAGTGCTTGTTGTGATCATCTTCTTAATAATAATCACAGTCACAAGTTCATGGGTAGATTTTGAGTGCAGGCCCCATTATAGACAGGCTGTCTGCAGGCAGCTGTACCCAGCGGGTGATGGCCTTTCACCTGACTGAGGCTGCTGTGGTCTGAATGGTTTAGACCCCAGTGGCCTCTGAAAGTATCTGCTGAAGCCTGGGGGGGTTTGGATCAAAGATTGCTTAGTCCTCTCTTGCATGCTTTTTTAATGAGTCTGAGAAACATATTTGAATGTGCTTGTACAAAAGATTTTAATAGGAGTAAAAATAATGTACTTACAAAGAATTTTAGCATTTTCCATAGTCAAACACTGTGAATGGTTTGAAAATACAGAGGAGGAAATGGAGCAAAACTTACTTACTTAATTTTTAGATTTGATCAGCCTCGCAGCATGCCTGCCTGCCCCTGCTTCCATTGTTCTTCCTGCTTCCTTGATCCTGGCTTGTTTCTGCTGTTTGTGCTGAAGGTCACCTTAAAGTCAGTGAATGGAAAGCCCAGTCACTGGTGGTTGGTTGTTTTTTGCCCGGGGGGCTGGTATTGGGGTAGAAGAGGGTCTGATGAAGCTATATGGAAAGATATCAGATAATAAATATAAGTATGACCTAGAAATCCATTATGTGATGCATTTTATTTTCTTTATTTTACAGAGATTTTATTTATTGTTGACTGGGATTCCAGTAGCAGTTGGCATAACACTGGTGAATATATTCATTGGTAAGCTTAAAACATGTTTATATATGGATGTTGCAATAAAGAATGTCTTTAGTATGGTAATTTGAGCTTACACTTGGGAATTAGGTGTAAACAATCAACTCTTAGCTGTCTCTGTTACTGTAAAGGCAGTGGTGGTGTGTGGAAGAAATCTGAATTTGGAATTAGGTCCTGGGTTCAAATCCCAGCTCTGCTATTCATTATATAGCTGTGACCTTGGGCAAGTAAATTATTTAACCTCTTTTTTTTTTGTATTTGTTTCTTTTCCATATTTGTAAAATAAGCCAAGTTGGACTATGAATGTGTAGGTGTTTTGTGTTCTAATTTTTTTAGTCAGTAGGGATAAATGAAAAGGAAATAGATCTACTTCTCATGTTTCCTTATTGCTTGGTAGCAAATGTTTTCTTGTATGAGCAGTTTTGAGGTCATTTAGCAGCCATGGCAAAGAGAGAAAAAGACAGCCTAGTCCCAAAATTTATGTTATCTGTCAATGAGATCTATTGAAGGATATTGTTTCTGGCCAGCTGAGGTGTAGAAGTCAGCATTTGCAGTCCAGCGTCCACTAGCTGTCCACTCTGCCACGTGAGCTCACTGGGGAGGCTGCCCTTCCAAAGGCCTTGGGGGGTTGAGATATGCATAATGTGATAACAGGTCCTGTTTCTGGAATGTGTCAAAGATGTTTGGCCACTTTTCCTCATTTCCCAGGGCTTCAAGGGCCATGCTGGGTGGACAGGCATAGTGTAGTGTCTCCAGCCTGCTCCTAGATGTGTGCTTTGGGTCTTAGAGCATTGTAATTGGTGAGTGGGCCTAGGATGAAGAAAAGGACAAGGATTTGGCAAGGGACAGTGAGGAGAGTGGGAGAGAAGACTCATGGCTCCAGAGCTTATTCTGGAAATTTACTGGTCGTGTTCTTGAAGCCCCGGGGCTCACTGCTGCATCCAGACAGCCATCAGCTCCTAAGTAGTTTTATGGCAAAGTGAAGAGCAGAGGTGCTATTTAAGTTTGTTCTTAGCCTAAATTTCTAGCCCAACTCCTCATTGTCCTGAGCCAGTGACTAGAGTCTAGACTAAGGCCAGCTGCCAGTGCTAGCCACAGTCATGTTTGGTTCAGAAACCCAGTTGGGGATTCTGGAATCGGACCTGGACCAGCAGACAACCACATGGGGTCACGCCGGTCCTAAGGTGTACCAGGGACCTCTAAGGCTCCTTTCAGTTCCAGGTTCTCAGGCAGCTCGTGGAGCCGGGGGCAGAGCCTTGGGCCTAGAGTCAGGAGGGCCTGAGTTTAAATCTTGTCTTAGAAACTTTACTAGATGTGTAACGCTGGGCCAGTCGGTTACTCACGTGCTGCTTGCCTCAATTTCCTCATGCATAAGATGAGAATGGTAGTAGCACATGTTCGCTAGGGTTGTTGAGGATCAGGAAAGGTTATTTGTAAAGCACTTTGCAAGCCTCACGCCCCTATCCAAATGGTAAAACTGTTATTATTATATCAATTATCCAAGGTTCTTACCATAGAATTCTTTTTCCAGTATTTGTGGGGGATTTGTGGTGTAAGAGGGTCACAGTTAAGGTTGAGAGACCTAGGTTCAAATCCTGACTCTGGCATTTCCTAGCTGGTGACCCTATTAGTCGTTTCACTTTTATGAACCTCAGTTTCCCTGTTTTAAAATGGAGTTAATATTTGTACTTCCTATCTCACAGGTGTGTTCTGAAGAAAATTCTTTAGAAAATTTAAAGTACTACAGGGAATTGAGTGTTGGTTAATAGAAGATAGAAAACTCCTCCAGGGTAGGAATTTCTCATCTAAATATAGACTCTGAGAATGTCTCATGCAGCATTCTTTTATAATATCAGCTCTTACCATCTCTTTCAACTGTGGTGTCATTGGTGGAGGAAATGTGCTTCTGCAACTTTTCTGCAAATTAGAATCTTAGAGAAACACCCTCTGTCCCCCTAGGCAAGATGAGACCTGAGCCAGTGCCTCTTTGTGCCTTGCTGAGTTTAAAAGATTTTAATTTTGGATTTCAAGAACATGGCCCTTGGAAAAGTTAGGTTCTGTTAACCTTTCCGTGCCAGCACAGCCATCTATCACTTTGGGACAAGTGCTCCCACAATTATGAACTAACTCATGGATTATCAAGATTTTGTAGACCTAGAAAACAAATATGACCTGACTATGGGTGGTTGTGATAGAATACTCAAAACACTCACAGAAGGACTCTTATAGTCTATTCTGGAGGCATTTATAGTCTATTCTGGAGGCATTATTCCATGCCTGATGTATGCACATCAGTGCTGAATCCTAGGGGAGTTGAAGTTTAATAAGACACATCCTTTGACCTTATGGGAGAAGAGGACACACACACACCAGTAACGCCAATACAAAATAATTCATATGCAGTATTTGCCAAAGGGAGTTATCAGGGAGGGCGCTAAGGAGCAGATGGCATTTGAAATGGGTAGTAATTCCATAGATAGGGAAGAGCCAGGCACATGCCAGGCATTTGGAACAGTGAAAGAGCATTCCAGGCAACTGAAAGTCTTAGGATGTATATGAAGAATCTCCAGTATAGTCTGGCTGAAGCTCAGTGTTTGTGGAAAGGAGCAAGAGTTGGAATGGGACTGTGGCCCCAGATATCAGAAGTGTCAGCTTTATGCACTCAGCCACAAGGGGCAGTTGAAAAGTTGTGAACAGAGTAGTCACATGAATTGCTCTCTGCACCAGGCAGAGAAATGTGATGTCATAGGCATGGATTGATTGATGAGGGGAGAGGGAGCAGTCAGGAAGGAAACCTGTTGGAAGGCTATGTTCTCAAAGTTCAGGTGTGTGGTAATGAGGCCCTGCCCTCTGATAGCCTGAGAGGATTCAAAAGAATTTCTAAGGTAGAATCCACTGACTTGTTAATACTGTAGTGGAAAAGGTAGGGGAAGAGTAAGAGAAAACCCTAGAGCTTCTAACCTGGAAAAAGATGGAAGCGAGGGAAGAGGTGCCACTGAGCTGGTCTGTCAGAGTCAAAGACCCTCCTGCTGGGAGGTAAGTCTAAGAAGAACCAAAACTGCAGGTCATCCTAGTGTGTGAAAGAACACATGATGAGTGGGTGCATGTAGGCTACAAGATAGAGAAATGTACACAGGTTGGTACACAATGAAGAGAGGAGAATGCTGACCTTGGAGTTGGCAAGGCCTGGGTTTGAATTCTGCTGAAGATACTTACTAGCTAGGTGAACATTGACAAATCATTTCATCTCTCTGAGCCTTAGTTTACTTATCTCTGAAATGGGGGAAGAAGGGGAGGACTTGCCTGACATCTAAGGTCTCTTCTAGCTCAAAATCTAGGATCTGATCATCTGTTTCCATCTATGCTTTTTGAACCAGAAATACTGTAGAAGGCACTAAGGGCACATCTACTGGATGTAGAGGTGGGCTGATGATGTAGCTAGAGCAGATGCTGCCCTGGTGTCCGTAGGATATTTAAGAGGTGCAGAGGATGGTCTGCCGCTCCTGAAGGAGATCCCCTATGGAATATTTGGGGAAAGATAGAAAAGAGGGGCACAGGATGCGATGAGAAGCAATGAGGTTGTGGAGCTTTGTTCCTATGGAAAGAAACAAAGCGATTTGTTATACCCTTCCCCCACTCTACATCTGATAACTTCAGTGAACGCTACACATTTGTGGGAAATTTTGCTAAGGTATTTTGTCACAGGGTCTCATCTCATGAAAGCTAAAAATGAAATAATAAATATATCTACCGTTGATTATTTCTCTCCAGACTGAAGTGAGTCAAAAATTTCAGACATATTCATTAGTTACTAAGTAAAGGGAAAATCTGGCTCTTGAAGCTGCAGTGAGTTGATTCTTGCTCAAAATGATGAGGAAGTAATACTGTTTCTGGTGATGGTGTTAAAAATTTCCATTTTCTCCTACCAGGTGAAGCTGAATTAGCAGAAATCCCAGAAGGCTATGTTCCAGAACACTGGGAGTATTTCAAGGTTGGTACAGAATGCCAGATGGTATAGGGTGTAGTTACTCCAGCTGCTATTTGTTCTGTGCACGATGATAGTACAGGGACAGTTCATCCATCTTTCATTCTAGCTGGCAAAGAGTCTTCCTATGCACAGGTCTGTTTGTCAGGATATTCCTTCTGAAGGCTCAGAAATCTGGCTTTTAAGGTACTTCATGATGCCGTAGATACAGACTCCCCCTTCATGTCCTCAGCGTTCCAGCCGATGGCCAGTCCTCCTCTAGGGTGAAAATTCATTCCCCTCTCATTTCAGTGATAACACTTAGCTTCCAGGGTTCTTGTGGGGATTCAATGAGATAATAAAGTCATTGCAAGCCTTAAGGCCATATAGACGTGCTGGCTGCTGTTCTTATTTTTCTACCTTCCAGGATCTTTTTCTTTCAAAGTTTAATGTGGGGGCCACTTCCTTCATGAAACCTTCCCTTCCTCTTCCCCCTTCTTTCACTCCAGGTGCTCTCTCCCTCCTCATAGTTTCCTAGAGCATTTTGTTCACATGACAAATGATCTTTTTTGAGGTCTATATTAAGTGGGGGATTCTCTTTAGAACAGGGCTTCTTAACCTTTTTGTGTGTTATGGTCCCTTTGGCTGCTGATGAAACCTATGAAACACCCTTCTCAGAATAATGTTTTGATGCCTACATTAGTAATTGAAGTAAGTGCCAAATTTGTCAGGCATTTGTGAAAATAAATTTTTTTTCCCCTATTCAGATTCATTGGCCCCAGGTTAAGAACCCCTGCTTTAGGGGTAAAAAAAAAAATACATGCAAAATGCATGTACACACACTTGAACATGCAAGGTAGATTGATGATAGACAAACACACATTTATTAAGCATTTATGATATGCCAGAAATTTCGCTAGGATAATTAGTAAATGTTTGTTGAATTGAACTGAATTTTTATTTAGATATTGAATAAGATGGTGTAAAGCACTTGTTATCATTTCATTCTTGTTGTTTGTGGACTTTAATGTATTTAAGTGTGTATGTTTTCCACTTTTTATAGTTTGGTATTCTGATGTGAATTTTTACTATTTTAAATGTCTCAAAATTGCTATGAAGTTCAGTATGTTGTGTTCCTATTTCAAAATCAGAGTAATTAAATAGGATATTAAAAAACCCATTTTCTTTAAGTGACTAGGTGGATATTAAGGTGTAACATCAAGGTACTTTTTTTGATCGTTGATCACTTCCCCAAAATAGAAGGGACTTGAATACATCAAAATATTCATAGCAGTAATTCTTCTGGTAGCAAAGAATTGGAAATAGGGTAAGATGTCCATTAATTGGGGGTTGGCAAAACAGACTGTGGTACTTGAAGGTAATAGAATGTTACTGTTCTGTAAAAAGGGATGGCTGTGAAGAATGTAGGGTCTCATGGGGAGAGCTCTGTGAACTAATGCAAAACAAGGTAAGCAAAGCTGGGAAAACATCATACGTCACTGATACAACAACAAGGGAAAAACCAACAGTGAGTGTCATCCTTACAGTGGCCAAAGCTGGCCCTTACACACTGGAGGCTCTGTGCCCTTCAGGATTTGACTGATGCGGGGAGTGGTTTTGCTGGATTTTCTTTCCTTCTCTTTTATCTTATTAGAGATGGCCTTCTAGGGAGGGAGGAGGAGAGATATTTGGGGAAGTAAAGTCATGTAAAAAACAAAAAATATCAATACAAATTAAAACAGTCCCCAAATTTGCCACTGAGGTTTAAACCCATTATTTTGCTGTTTTACAAAGACATGGGAGGAATTGGAAAGAACCTTGGAATTTGATTTACAGAAAGTAAAATTATAGTTTTTTAAATTGTTTTTACACGTGTTATAGAGTTACATACCTAAAAGAACCAAATGGTTATTTTCTTAGTCAAAATCAGTTGTATTGGAGAAAAGAAATAAAATTTAATACTAATGTTTTAGCTAAAGTTTCTTGTCTTTGCTAATTCTTTACTTATCAGGAAGTAGTTATTTTGAATGTGAAATGGAGTGGATGATAGAATTAAGAAATTAATGTGAACCATTGTTTCTCATAGCATCCTATAAGCAGGTGGATTGCTCGTTATGTTTATGACCCTCCCGAAAAGAATTATGAAAGAACCATGGCCATCCTTCAGATGGAAGCTGAAAAGTCTGATCTGAGGTAAACAGTAAAGGTCCCTGGGTCGAGGGGAGTAGGGGGAGGCCAACTCTGTGCTTGCCTCAGCATGCTGCTCACATATAAAAGGAACAGAGCTGAGGGATAAAGGACTGGGTGAAGACTGTTTGATGAGTAGGCCATCAGACTTTGGAAGCCTGCATGCATTGAGGGTGGATCTGGGTGCAGCAGACTGGGCATGGGGAGGAGGGAGGAGGATCTGTTTCAAAGGCTAGTCTTCATTTTTTTCTGACCTTGCTGGTTTACATACAACTGATCAATGATTAAAGGATGAAAATAATAAAGAACTTTTTCTGCAAGCCCATCTATCACAAGGACACGAGTACATGACACTCACCTGGGGCTAAAATGTACCCCTTTGAAACTCCTGCTACTAATATCCACACCTGACGTGCTCAAGGAAAAGGGGTGGTAGGGGGACTCTTGAGTTTTCCAGACTTAGGCCCTGAGAAGGGACTCTTGAGTTTTCCAGACTTAGGCCCTGAGCAAGTCCAGGAGAGCCTGAGACCCACCACTGGGAGAAAGAGGGAAGGAAAGAAGGGTGACAGGCACTTCCAGGACAGAGAACAGGTGCCTACCTAGACATGGGAGATGGTGGGTGAGAGTCATAGGAGCAGTGGGCATGGGTGAGCTGCACTGTTGAGTCGTGCTAGTTCTTTTTTATGACTGGATAGGCTTTAATGTTTATTGTTCCCGCAAAGATTGGAAGAAAAGAGTTTGACCATTCAAGAGATGCCTGAGAGCCTGTACAAGGACTCAGTAGATTAGTCTGGCTAAAGCAGAAGTTCTTTGTGAGGGCTAGTAGAAAGTGAAATTAGGTGCACAAGTACAGAATACGGAAAATGTTACCTTGATATCAGTTGATAAGCTGTTTAATTTGCGGTAAGTTCAGTATTAGTCAGGAGGGTGGTATGATTGCTGAAAACATCCATTCCATCTTGAGTCTTAGGACAGAAAGTAAGCTCCTTGAGGGAAAGGATTGTTTGGTTTCTGAAGTTGGATCTCCGGTGATTGATAGTGTCTGGAACAAGAGAAGAACTAGCCCTGTTATCCTCTGCCAGCGAAGGCCCATCTAGAATGTCGTCTTTGACTCCCCTGGGACATACTTTACACGATGTCAGTTTGAAGCACTTCTGTGGGACCGGGCCTTTGGAGGCCAGTGGTGCTCACTTGGGCGTTCATAGTCCATAGCCTGTGAAGGAAAGATTTCGGACCAACATCCTGTTTGTTTTACAAATGTTTGAAGAGCAGTTAGCTAGAAGAGAAGTGGATTCAGAGGACAGAGCAAGAGCCAGAAGGAGGAAGGGAGACACATTTTTACTTATTGCAAAGAATTTCCTACAACTAAAAACATTGAAGATTTTTTTAAGGTTTGCGAAGTGTGATCTTCATTTAGCCAGTGAGGAAACTGAGACTCAGAATGGCTAATGGACTTGCCTAGGGTCACACAGTAAGTCTCTGAGATAAGAATTGAACCCAGGTCTTCCTGATTCCAAGTCCAGTACTCTTCACACTGAAAAATGGAATAGGCTTCCTTGTAAGGCCCTGTCCCAGCAGAGACTGGATGACCATTGGAGGAGGTTTTAAAGTGGGATTTGTATTTGTTCTTCGGATAAGGCTGACTTAGGTGGCCTAAGTTCTAGGCTTCTGGAGAGAGAGCGCCATCATAGGTGAATGGAGAGTTCTGGACTTAGAGTAATGAGACCTGGATTCCAGTTCTGGCTTTGACCAAAATGTGGTGACATTTTGGATGAGTCACTTAATGTTCCAGCCTCAGTTTCCTTGCCTGTAATATAATGGGATTGTTTTCAAACTTTAGAATTCTATTATAAATATTATGAATGAAATAGAGTGAGTCCGACCATCATTTCATTAATTAATCAGCATTTCCTTAGCACTTATGTACCAGACACTATATTAAACATTAGGGATTCAAAGACAGAAAAAGAAACAGCTCCTGCCTTCAAGGAACTTATGGTCTATAGGGGAAGACAATATGGATATATAGAGACATAAGACAATTTTGGAAGTGATGGGATTAACAGCCATAAAGAAAAACTGCATGTAGGAAGTCAAGCTTCAGTTGAGTTTTGAAGGAGGCTAGGGACTTTAAAGAGGTTGTGGTGTTCTTAGAGATTTCCCAAAGTTCTTTATGTATTTGAGATATGAGCTGAGAAACTGTCTTATAAAATTTTTTTCCCCAATTTTCTGCTTTCCTTCTGATCTTGGCTACATTTGTTTTATTTGTACAAAACCTTTTTAATTTAATGTAATAAAAATTATCCATTTTATGCTTTACTGCTCTCTATCTCTTGTTTATTCACCAGTCCATAAGTCTGCTGTGTAATATGTTCCATGTTCTTCAAATTTTTAAAAAATATCTCTTCATATTTAGGTCATGTATCCATGACCTCATCTTGGTAAATGGTGTAATATATTGATCTATGCCCAATTTTTGCCATACTGCTTTCCCAGCCAAACAATCAATTCTCATCCTCAAAACTTAAGTATTTGCTCTTGTCAAACACTAGATTACTATAGTCACATGCTGCTGTATATCATATGTCTACTCTGTTCCACTGATCTACTTTTGTATTTCTTAACCATTATCAGATAGTTTTTGGTAATTACTTCCCTTTAATAAGTTTAAGATCTGGTACTGCTAAACCTCCTTTCTTTAACTTTTTTTTTTTTGTGAAGTACATAAAGAACTTTGTCAGATCTATAGGAATATAAGTTAGTTCCCAATAGGTAAATGGTCCAAGGGTATGAGTTTTTAGATGAAGGAATCAAAACGGTTTATAATTGCGTGGAAAAATGCTCTAAGTCGTTATTGATTAGGAAAATGCAAATTAAAACAACCTTGAATATCATTTTTCACTTATCAGATTGACTTAAATGATTGAAGGGGAAAGCTACAAATATTGGACTGTATTTGAAAAAATTGGACACTAATTCACTGTTGGTGGAACTGAAGTTAAACCAGTCATTTTGGACAGCAGTCTGGAATTATGCCCGAAGAGTTGTTAAACTGCTTGTACCCTTTGACCAAACAGTAGCACTGTTAGGTCTGTTTCCAAAGATGATTAGGGAAAAAGGAAAAGAATCAATATTTTCTAAAATATTTATAGCAGCTCTCTTTAGAACAGCAAAGAGCTGAAAATTGTGTCGACCCCCATCAATTGGGAAATGGCTGAGCAAGTTGTGGTATGCAATTGTGATGGGGAATGCTATAAGAAATAATGAGCTCCATGATCCTAGGAAAACATGGATAGACTTGCTTGAAGTAAGGAAGACCCAGATGAGTAGAAAAAGAAGAATGTTGTATATGGTAACAGATGTACTTCTTTTAAGAGCAACTTTGAGCGTCTGAGTAATTGTCACCATTATAAATACCCAAATTAACTACAAAGGACCTGGGAAGGAAGATGCTATCTGCATTCAGGGAAAGAATAGATAAATAGAAATATGTATTCAATGATTTTGCACATACATGTGTCTAATGGTAGCTATCTTTCAGGTAGGAGAACTGGGAGGGAAGGAAAACACCAAATTACATGATAACTTTATTATGTATTTAAAAGGAACATCAAGTTGTACATAGTAGTACATTTGCAGTTTCATGTGCAATCATCTTTTTTCCATGTTCTGTAGTCTGGTATGGAAAGGCTTGTTTTGTTTCTTAAGCTCAGAATAAAATAAATGAAACTTTTCCAGAAAGAGGCAGCGGTGAGGGAGGGACATGGGGGACAACCAATGCAGAGGCCGGAGATGGATCTAGGAGGGGTCTGGTGTGTGGGAAGAACAATCGGAAGGTAGGAATGGTTGGACATCAAGAGTGTGAAGGGGAGTAATTAATGTTTGATAAGATAAATTGGAGCCAGTTTGTGAAAGGCATTTTAAGCCACTGAAACTTACTGAATAATGGTCAATAATGGCCTCATCAGACCTGTGCTTTAAAAATATTTGTGGCAGCTTTGTGGGGAAGATAGACTAGTGGGGGAAAGACATGTGGTAGGGAAACTATGCCAGAGTGCTATGAAAGTCTGGGGGAGAATTGGTGAGTGTATGAACTGTCAGATGGTGGTAGCTCTCTAAGGGGAGACAAAGAGACAGTTCTGAGAAGTGTGGAGGTGGACTTAATAAGTTGTGACTAGAAAGAGATTAAGGAGTGAAGAATGTCACCTGGGTGAGTAGAAGAGTGGTCATGGTATCTTTGGCAGAGATAGGAAAGTTAATGGGAGGGTTGAGTTTTGGTGGAAAGATGATGAGTTCTGTTGTGAGCATATTGAGTTAGAGCTAACTGGTTGATGATGTGGGACTGGAGTTCAGGACATAGACCAGGACTTGAAATTTAGATCTACATTGGTGTAGATTACAGTATTTGAACCTAGGGAAACTGATGAGATCACCTAGATAAGAGCTCTTAGGGACAGAGCTTTGGTTTATATCCAAGTTATGGAATTTGGATGAAGATCTAGCAGAGGAGATGGAGGAAGAGTATTCATACAGGTTGGAGAACAAGGGAGAGAGGAGTGCCTTGGAGAGTGTTCAAGAGGGTTGGGTGATCTGCAGTGTTAGATGTTACATAGAGGTAAAGAATGCGGATTGAGATAGAGAAGTTTTGGTTGAATGATGAGGTAAAAGAAGCCAGATTACAGGGATTGAGAATTGAGTAAGAGGAAAGAAATTGGAGGCAACAAATGTAGACGGCTCTTCCTAGGAGTTTGGTTGTGAAAGGAAAGAGATCCGACTACAAAGATAATTTGAAGGGGTGATAGGCTCAAGTGAAGGGTTTTTAAGGGTAGGGAGACCTGGCAGTAATTGTAGGCCGCGGAAAATGAGCCAGTTGATAGGGAGAGATTGAAGATAAAGGGGGAACAGGGGAGACAACTGTGGGCCCACTTGGTCAAAGTATACAGGAGAGGATGGGATCAAAGGGACAGGAAGAGGGTTTAATCTTGATAAAAGTAAAGTCCGTCTAATCAGGAAAGGAGGAGAGAGTTGGAGAGGGGAGGTGATGTCGTGGGGGTTTTGTGCTGTAGATAATGGGAAAGAATGGGGCTCTCAAAAATAACCTTTATTTTCATGTGAAGTGCACGGTAAGGTCTAGTACAAAGAAGATGGGGACAGGATGGGGAAATACGGAGAAAAGCAAGGATAGTAAAGTTTACAATTAAGGTTTTCTGTCTCAATCAGGGTACTCCAGAGAAGGAGTTACTGGTGTAGGCAGAGGATGACCTAGTCAAGGAGAAAGAGGACTTTCTTTGGCTTGATATAGATTGTTGGATAGGAAGACTGAAAGCAAGTATGACCCCATGGAGATAGCCATCATCCCAGTGAAAGTGATAGTGACCCAGATAAAGGTGTCAGTAGTGGGAACAGAGGAAGGAGTGGAGGGAGGACATTGTTTGACAATAAAAGCATAAAGGCTTTGATGGGGTTACCTGAATGAACAGAAGAAGTTAAGCTAAAAATTATTCTTAGATTTTATGCATAGAGTGGTCTACAATTCGAGCATGTGTACATCTGTCCTTGGAGGGAATCAGGTATTTTTCATTTGATAAGACTAGCTGGCAATTGTACTTTGTGCTGAAAGGAGTTTGTAATGGGAGGTCTCTTGGTGCTTGAAGTTTAATTTAAGGATTCTGTTTCTTACAGGTTGAAATATCGGGAAACAGAAAGACTTATGCGAGGAAGAGGGGATGGACCCTTGTTTCATTACCCAACTGTTGATAAGGAACTTATTGATCATGATCCTAAAGCAGTACCTGACCATTAAGCTATTGATCCTACACGTCTGATGTATACTCTCTTTCAGAGGGATAAATGAAGAAATGCATACTGTATTGTTCTCTGAATAAAACAGCTATTTCCCTTTTGGTCTTGTAAGTTAGTTCTCAGTGTAGTTTGAGAGAATTGCTTTTGTTGTTAAGGGATGGTTTTCTTTTTTAAGAAGGTCATGAGTATGGCGATTAAAATTAGATGAGATCAAAATTTGTGAACTTCTGAAGGATAGTATTGTTTGGAAATAGATTCTACAATATGCCCAATAAATACACAGGAAGTGTAACTATCACTTGTGTACCCAGTTAAGCATTGTAGAATATAGGCATCTTGGTTCATCGTTGATAGCTCATCTATTTCAATTGGCATTGGAATTTTTAGTCTGGATTATGAAGAGATGAACACCATAATAACATCAAAAAAGTGGAAAACTTCAGTGAGCAAGGCTTCTGGAAGTTGACAGAGTTTTTATGTTTTTATTTAACTTTTTTGTATCGCTTTAAAGAATGAGTTTTTCAACGATCTTCTCTGTTGAGATCTAATAAAAATCCTTACTGGTAAATATTAGAAAAATTGGTGTGAAGAAGAGCTCAAGGTAAAGAGTTTAAACTGATAAAAATTATAAAAGTAAAAGACAGGAAGGATTTGTTAAATTGAAATGCCAAGCATAGACATAAAATTTTAACATTTTAACATCTAAAAATTCTCTTTAAATATGATTTGATAGGCTCTTTGTAGAGGACAAAATTATTTTTTAAAAGTCAAGATTTGGATGTTTTTAGTCAACGTTTCTTAAAAGTAGAAGTAATTTTATATTGACTAAAACTATAAAATACCTAACTTGTTAGACTCTGACTCAGTTAATGTCTACTAATGAATGAAGACAGAAACCAAATTTAGTCACCTTGTTTTCCTTATAAACAAAAATCATGGGAAGACTTCTGTGAACTGGTGCAGTACAGCATGAACAATGACCTTAATGTAAATAAAAACACACAAGGACAATACAACTCAGATACAATGAACACGCACAAAAGCTGATGTGTGGGCAGTGTTGGTTCCCAGTTGTTAAAGTTGTAGCACATCTTTCCTTTATATTAATGAATTTCAGCATATAGAGGAGAGCTGCATACTGTCCACCAAATCATATATATTTTAATTCTTCTTAACAATAAGTTCATTTGTCAGGAGTTGGGAAGTAATGCTTCCAAATTATCCAAAATAAAAACATAAAGACTTTTAAAATTCATTCAACAAAATTTTCTTTTCAAAGGAGTTATGTGCTAGGCATTTTGTTAGGTGCTGTGGTTATACAAACAAAAGTGAGATAGTCTCTACCCTCAAGGAATTTCCTTCTAAACCATCAATCCTTTGACAACCTCCCCAGCATGTATGTGCTTTCTGCTGAAGCGGGTCTGTGATCTCCCATATTTGGATGTTCTCTCTGGCATTAAGTAAAGTTGCAGCCCATTCATACCTGCCTGTCCTGTGCCACTCTTGCCTGGGATCTCCCATTAATTTGGTAGGATGTGTCTATGTCTCTCAGTGTGTCTGGAGGCTGTTTCAATTTCTCCTGACCTTTAGAGAACACAAGTGCCATACTCCATCTGCTCACCTGTCATCATTGGTCACCACTGACACATGATCAAGCCATTTTTTTCCTATGAAACATTTTCTGAAAGCTTTGACTCCACCTCTATAGAGATCCTTCTCCATTTGTGTTAAGTTCCTTCTCCCACCGTGCGCCTCTTCATCACCTTCTGTGATTCACGTTTTTGGTTCTTCAGAGACTTGAGCCCCTTTACTTACAACCCTGATTGGGGTGTTAGGATTAAAAAGATGAGCCTTTTTTCTAAGATGTATGGGGAACTTTGCAGTTTTCTGAAAGTAACCCATCCCACTTCTATCTCTGGGCCTAGCTATTGTTGTTTCATTTGCACTATTGGCCCCAGGTGTGTACGTACTGATGGACAGACTGTTGTTCCTCCAATTGGATGTCACAATCCCTGCAGTAAATATCCTGTGAGCGGTAAGGCCAAATTCCAGGAGGTTCTTTCTGCAGTGCCTTGAGGCTTCCTGCAAACAGCATAGTATCATCTACAAATAACAGCCAGCAGCCTTCACCATCCACAGGGAATCTCTCCTTGACCTTGACTCTGTGTTGGAACTTTTTGTAAATATGGCAGTCTGTCCCAGTTGCTAGTGCCTTCCCCTCTGAGGTTACCTACCCATGTATATATGTGTTGTTTTTCTTGCCAGAATGTAAGCTCCTTGAGGGTAGGCCTTGTTATTGCTGTTAGCACAGTCTGTGGCCCATAGGTAAGTGTTGTCAGTTGATTGATTTTATGTCTCCACTGATGTCTATATCAGTGTGTTACATCTTTCATGTACACTTGGATAACCTCTGGGTGGCTCAGTGGATTGAATACTGGACTCCAGTCAGGAATACCTGAGTTCTAAAGGAGAGTCAGACTTACTAGCTGTGTCCCTGGGCAAATCACTTAGCTTCTCTGTCAGCCTCAATTTCCACATCTGTAAAATGAGAATATAGCACCTACCTATTATAGTTGTGATAATGTTTGTAAAGTGCTGTGTAAATGCTAGATATTATTTGTATGTATGGTTTGGGAGACACCTTGGAAGAGCGTTTGAGGCATTGTCATGATCACCAAATATCAAACACAGTGGAATCTTGTATTGTCTGCGTATTTCAGTCAGTTGTGCAATGCTAAAGATGTCATCCATTGTGAATTGATGTTTGCAAAATTCTGTTTCCTACAGTGGGTGTTATTCAGAAAAAAATTATGTTCAAACATTAATTGTGATTGTTTATTGTAAGCCCAAAAGAAGTGGCTTTGGAAATGTTTTGTCTTCAACTTAGCTTTTTAAGACTAAGATTTAATTGTATAAAAAATGTGAACTGTTTGAAACATCACCTGAAGAAGCAATCAAGATTTTTGTCAGCTGTGTCTTTCCCTCAACGTAAGGAAGGAATTTCAAACAGTAAGAATGGTCCAGGAGTGCACAGGGCTGCCGGGTGATAGTGCCAGGACCCCAGGTTGTGAATTGAAAAGGACATCTCGTAACTGTTGGGAGTGCCTTCTATAGCATCTTAACCAAGTCATCATTTGGTCTGGATGTGAAGACCTCAACTTAAGGAGGAAATCGTCTTTGCTTGTAAAGTGGTTCATTCTTGGTCAGGAACTCCCTGTTAATCCATTTTTTTTCTCTTTTTCAGTTCAAAGATCATTCTCCTTGGTAGAGAAAGCAAAATCTCATTGGATTCCTCTATCATTAACTGATAAGAGTTATAATTCATTTTACATATAATTTCTATTTACAGTATACCCCACTGGAGTTTAAATTCCTTGAGGGCAGGGAATATTTCACCTTTGTCTTTGTATCTCCAAGGCTTAGCACAGTGCCTGGCATATAGTGAGTGCTTAATAAAGGCTAACTGATTGCTCAATTAAGTTTATCATTCATTGGTAATATATTGCCATCCAAGAAGTGTATAGTCCTGTGTTCTCTCAGTGGAGCAAAACATATGCCATTTTTGTTATAGCTGATATTTATAACTGTAGCATTCTGTCTGAGTAGTTCTCTACCCCTCCACCAAGAGGAGAAGCTGTGTTTCATGATCTCGCTGGACTCATTACTAGTTTTTCAGTTATACCAAGTTCACCTTTCTTATTAGTGACTTTTGCATTTACATTGTTATCATGTACTGATTCTGTTTATTTCCCTCCATCAGTTTTAGATAAATCTTCCCATGTTTCTCCATTATTTCTTACTGTATGATTATATTTATGACATCCATTCCCATACTTTCTTCAGCCAATCACTAGGTGCCTTCCGTTTCCTTTTCTCTGCTGCCACAAAAAGGCTTCTGTGAAAATCTTGATCTACTTTGGGCCTATTTCTGTCTTTTACTGTCCTTGCTGTGGCCTTGTCTTCATTCTCCAGTGTCAGGTCTATTCTACGCTTGTATCCTTCATCCACCCTCATCTGCCCTTGCTTCCATCTTCTGCACATGTTTTTTTTTCCATCCTAAACAAAAGATATTTAATCAAATAGTATAGCAAGTGTAGTGCCAACCAAAGACTCGCCCACATATAGCAGTGAGAGTACAACATAGAGAACACAAGTAATGGGAAGCCTGCAAGGACAGCACACACATAGTGAAAATGCATTCGAATCCAACCCTCCAATCCAAGGAGTCTGTCTGTGGGGTTTTCTTGGCAAAGATGCTGGAGGGGTTTTCCATTTCTTTTTCCAGTGGCAAACAGAGGTTAAGTGACTTGTCCAAGGTCACACACTTGGAAGTTTCTGAGGCTGAATTTGAACTCAGGTCTTCCTGATTTCAAGCCTAGTACTCCATCTACTGCACCACCTAGTGGTTATACATGTCCCTTTTTTTGTTTCTTTTGTTTTTTTTTTAAATCTGTGTTGGTTAGGGAGCTTCCTGCCTATACTAGAGTCCTCATCAGTACTGTTTTCTCTTTGTGCCTACATGTGTATTTTCATCCTTCCTGGACTAGCTTCTTCTGTGGCTTTTTTGCCAGTGACTTACTTCTCTGAACGCCATGAAATCTGCTCTCCCATAATGTAATACGTATGACAAATCTGTGTCCAGTTTATTCCCTCTCAAGGTTTTCATCATTTCCACCTCAGCAACACGTTCTTCCTTTTGGCTGAAAATTAAATTTCCTCTTGCTTATTCATTCTTACCTTTGAAGGATGAAAGTATCATTAAGGAAGGTCAGTCAATAAGGTATTATTAAATGTTTATTACATGCCAGGTAGGGTGCTAAGCTCAGTTTCCTCACCTGTAAAGTAGCATATACCTCACAAGGTTGTTATGAGGATTGATTGAGGTAGTATTTTCAAAGCCCTTAGCACAGTACCTGGCTTGTGGTAGATGCTATGTAAAATATACATGTGTGCTGTGCTTATTGCGCTTTGCAGGTGTCCTTTTTTTTTAACAAAATTGAAGGTTTGTGGCAGACCTGTCTCCAGTAAGTCTGTTGGTGCCATTTTCCCAACATGTGCTCATGGTAATTCTCACAGTATTTCAAACTCTTTCATTATATCTATTATGATGATCTGTGATCAGTGATCTTATTGTAACATGTTAAATTGCTCATTTAAGATGGTGAACTTCATTGATAAATATGTGTTCTGACTTCCAGACACCACCTGATCCCATCTCTCCCCAGGTCTCCCTATTCCCTGAGACACAACAGTATTTAAATTAGGACAATTAATAACCCTACAGTGGCCTTTAAGTGTTCAGATGAAAGGAAGAGTCAACCAAGGGGGCAAACTTCTTTGTCTTCTTAAGAAATTGCCACAGCCACCCCAGCCTTCAGCAATCTCCACCACCCTGATTAGTCAGCAGCTGTCAACACTGAGGCAAGATCCTCCACCAGCAGAAACATTAAAACTTGCTGAAAGCTTGTCTGGATGACAGCATATTTTAGCAATGAAGTATTTTAAATTAAAGTATGTGCATTTTATAGACATAATGCTATTCACAGTCAATGGACTACAGTATAGTGTAAACATAATTTTTATATGCACAGGGAAACTAAAAAAATTATGTGACTTGTTTTATTGTCATGTTTGCTTTATTCCAGTGGTCTGGAACCAAGCCCACAATACCCCTGAAGTATGTCTGTATACGTATTCCTACACGCCTCTTCCCCCCAACCCCTCATAACCAGTAGAGATATAAGAAAAAAAATAGTCTTGCTCTCAAGGAGCTCACATTCTACTGGAGGAGACAACATAACGAAAAGTTGTGTACATCTAAACAGAGTAAAGGGAAGTGATTTTATGGTAGGTTGGACTTGAGCTGAATTTTGAAGGAAGCCGTGAGGCAGAGGTGAGGAGGGAGAGCCATTGAAAAGATACAGAAAATTCTACCAAATACTTAAAAAAAAAAAACAACTCCAGTACTATGTAAGCTAATTAGAAAAATAGTTAAAGGAGTCTTACCAAATTCCTTTTACAACACAAATATGGTGTTGATATCTAACTAGGAAGACCAAGAACAGAGAAAGAAAATTATAGACCAATCTCCCTAATGAATATTGATGCAAAGATTTTAAAGTACTAGAAAGGATATTATAACAAGGTATCCCAAAGATCATACACTATGACCAGGTGGGATTTATGCCTGAAATGCAGGGCTGGTTCACTGTTAGGGAAACATAATCATATCATTAACAAAATCAACCAAACTCATATGATTATTTCAAAATAGGCAGAAAAAGCTTTTGACAAAATGCAATGCTCATTCCTATTAAAAACACTAGATAGCACAGGAATAAATGGAGCTATCCCTAAAACGGTAAGTAGTATCTATAAGACCACCAGCAAGCATTATTGGTAATGGAGATAAGCCAGGATATCAATAACAATATCAAGGGTGAAGCAAGGATGCCTGTTACCACCTCTTATTTAATAGTGTTCTAGAAGTACTAATTAGACAAGAAAAAGAAATGGAAGGAATTAGGCTAGGTGATGAGAAAACAGGACTCTTCCCAGAAGATATGATGGTATACTTAGAGAATCTGAGAATTCTAATTATTTCAACTAAGTAACCAGTTGAAATAATTAACAACTTAATCACAGTTGCAGGATGTAAAGCAAACCCACCTAAATCATCAGCATTTCTATATTTATTACTGAGGCCAGCAGGAAGAAATTGAAAGAGAAATCCCATTTAAAATAGCTACAGACAGTATAATACTTGGGATTCTACCTGCCAATACCAACCTAGGAGCTAGAGGAACACATTATAAAACACTTTTTACAGTTTGAATCATCTGAAAAATTGGAGAAATACTCATTGTTCATGAGCAGGCCAACCCAATATAATAAAAATACCAATTCTACCTAAATTAATTCACTTATTCAGTGCTATACCAATCAAATTGCCAAAAAAATATGGAGCTAGAAAAAAAATAACAATTCATCTGGAAGAGTGAAAGGCAGAGAATAACAAGGGAATCAATGAAAAAAGTGTGAAGGAAAGTAGCTTAGTAGTACCAGATCTCAAACTGTATTACAAAGTGGTCATCATCAAAACAAGCTGATAGTGGCTAAGAACTAGAGTGATAGATCAGTGGAATAGATCAGATATACAATACACAGCATCAATAGCAACAGTAATCTAGTGTTGGGCAAACCCAAAGATCCCAGATTTGGGGGCAAGAAATCATTAGTTGACAAAAATTTCTGGGAAAACTTGGAAAGCAGTTTGGCAGAAACTAGGTATAAGCCAACATTCTCACACTATGTACCAAGATAAAGTCTCAGTGGGTGTAATCTTTTGACATAGAGGGTGATACCATAAGCAAATCAGGAGAGTATGGAATAGTTTTCCTGTCAGATGTAAGAACAAGGGAAGAATTTGTGACCAAACAAGATATGTAAAACCTTTTGAAATATAAAATGGTCAAATTAAAAAGGCCTTGCACAAACAAAACCCACACAACCAGGATTAGAAGAAAAGCAGCAAACTGGGGAAATTTTTTTTAAAGCAAGTTCTCTGATAAAAGCCTCGTTTCTCAAATACATAAAAAGCTAAGTCAAATATTTAAGAAAACAAGTCATTCTCCAATTGATGAATGGTCAAAGGATATGAACAGGCAATTTTCAGATGGAGAAATCAAAGCTATCTATAGTTACATTTTTAAAATGCTCTGAGTCTACTGATTAGAGAAATGCAAATGAAATCAATTCAGATACCACCTCACACCTAACATTGATTGGCTAACATGACAGAAAAAGAAAATGACAAATGTTGGAGGAGTGTGGAAAAATAGGGATACTATGGTAGAGTGTGAACTGATCTGACCATTCTGGGGAAGAATTTGGAACTGTGCCCAAAGGGCTACAAAACTGTACATCCTCTTTGATCCAGCAATACCAGTAATAGCTCTGTATCCCAAAGGCATCAAAGAAAAAGTACCCATATGCACAAAAATATTTATAGCAGCTCTTTTTTGTGGTGGCAAAGAATTGGAAATTGAAGGGAAGCCCATTAATTGGTAAATGACTGAACAAGTTGTGGTGTACAATTATGATGGAATACTCTTATGCTATAAGAAATGACAAGAAAGATGCTTTCAGAAACACCTGGAAAGATTTACACGAACTGATGAAAATGAAGCAAGCAAAACCAGAACAATGCAAACTGTAACAGCAATCTTGTAGTGATGATCAACTATGAGTGACTTATTATACTCAGCAGCACGATCCAAGACAATTCCGAAGGATTTATGATGAAAAATACTATCCACCCCCAGAGAAAGAACTGATGGATAAAATATGAATAGCACACTTTTAAAATTTTATTCTTCTTCTTGGTTTTGGTCTGCATTTTCTTTCATGGCATGGCAAATATGGGAATGTTTATATGACTGCACATGTATAATCTATATCAAATTGCTTGCTTTGTCAGGGAAGAGTGTGGGGAGGGAAGAAGGGAGAGAATTTGGAATTCAAAAATTTAAAAAAAAGAATGCTGATTTTTTTTGTTTGCATGCAATAGAGAATAAAAATTAAATTTAAAAAAAGAAAAAGTACAGAGGCAGGAGATAGAGTGTTGTGTGTGAGGAACAGTAAGTTGTGTGTGAGGATTCAGTGTTGTTGGAACAAAGAATCATGGAGGAGAGAAAATTATAAGACAACTGGAAAGGCAGGAAGCGATCATGTTCCGAATTTAAAAGCCAAATGAAGGATTTTACATATGATCCTGAGGTGATAGAGAGCCACTGGAGTTTACCGTACATGGGGTAATGTAGACATGCCCTTTAGGAAGATCACTTTGCAGAGAGAGAGACTTGGGGCAAAAAGACCCAACATCAGACTATTGCAACAGTCTAGATGGAGAGAGGATGATGACTAGCACCAGAGCTACCCTGCTTTGGGTAGAGAGGGAACCTCAGCCAATGTCTAGATAATAGAAGTGTCCCCCATCGCACTCCTGCATTGTGCCTGTGCACCAAGCTTGTGATATGTTTCCTGAACTCATCAATTTCTTAACATCCAGGTGGACCCTAGTAGATCTGATCACAACATTGCTTCTTCTTCTACTGTCATTGATCTTACCCCCAGCTTGCCCTCCCCTGCTGTTCCATTCTTATTGTATGGGAGGCTGCTCTTTCCTCCTTGCTTGTTTCCTTTGAATGAAGCATGGTTTCCCAGAGCCAGATTCTAGCTATGAGTCTCATCCTATCCAATCTCACTGATACCTCTAAGGTCAAAGTTGCTGTTTCACGTTAACCCTCGTCTTACTCAGTACCCATATTTTGTGCATGTTTATGCAGACATATGAAACCCAGGGCCTCCTTCCATGTTACATGTTTTGTCTCCTTTTAAATTCTGGTGTCTCTACTGCTATAGTTCTTCCTGTGTGATATTCTCCATGCTGTTGTGATGACTGGATCAAAAGGGGCCCATTTCCTTTGCAGTTCAAATCCTTTGGATCATTCTGCAAGATTCCAGGCACAGTGGAGAGAAGGTATATTATTGATCTGTGGATGAGCTTGAAAGACCCAGATCCTGTA
Organism: Potorous gilbertii; assembly: GCA_028658325.1. Classification (NCBI taxonomy): domain Eukaryota; kingdom Metazoa; phylum Chordata; class Mammalia; order Diprotodontia; family Potoroidae; genus Potorous; species Potorous gilbertii. The sequence goes on along the minus strand of JAQQSK010004568.1, from coordinate 11,007 downwards.
TCTTAACTGCCTTAAGATAGGTATACATGACTTGGGTTTTGGAGAAAGGAACTTATCTTACCTTTTATATTTTCCACAAGGCAAGTATATCCAGCTTTCTTCCCCTTCCCCTTTTGTTTTTGCAGGTGCCTTCTGCAAAGGTTCCCCAATGAAGCTTTTAATATTGAAACCGTGATAAAACCCTAAGCTTGAGGTCACTTACTTGGCTGAATTCCTCCAACCTGTAAAAATGAAGTAACTAGCTATGTCAGTATTTTTCTCCCTGCTCCCTGAGGGGTGTAAAACTATGTACCCTTAGTAGGGGGCAGTGATCATTGGCAGTACCCCATATGCCCTTGGCTGTTTTGACAGGGCCTGCCATATATCCAGTAATCAAAACTCTGGGGGTCTAGGTTGATACTTGGCCATTTGGGATACTAGTTTAGGTGTGTAATAAATCTCCATCTGTGCTGATAGGGCTCTACCTTCCCCTCTCTAGGCCTCAGTTTTCTCATCTGTGAAATGCAGGTGTGGGAAACAAGGCGCCCCAGAGGGCCAACTCTCTCATTTTATAGAGGACGAAGTGGAGGTCCAGGGAAGTTACACAATTTGTCCAAATTCACTAGACTTCTGAGGTCCCTTCTAGGTCTCCCCTCTGCAGATGGGGAAAAGGTGAGACCATTGGATGGAATGAACTTTAAAGGAGGAAAGGTTATTGAGGGATATTGGCAGTAAAATACTTTGGAAGCTGTTGATGGAGAATGAGGGTCAGCACCTCCCACCCCCTCTTCTGGCCCTGGGGAGAAATATCTGCGATTTTGAGCTCTATGGGTTTGTTCAAAGTTAGAAAAGAGAAAATGACCAACTTGTAATCTTTGTTAGAAAGGAAGGCAAGTGACAGGCGAAGAGATTAGTACGTTCTGTTGTTCAAGTCAAAGGATGGCTTTTCTGAAGGGCAATTGTGATTCCTCATTCTCTCCAAGCAAAGAGAGAGAGTTTTTTACGGTGCCTCAGAGATTGAGATGGGCATTAGCTTCCTATTAGCCATTTCCCCCTTGCCTTTTCCAGCCAAAGATTATTTGCCCTGGCAGAAAAAAAGACGCAAACAAACAAAATTTGATCCGCTGTTTTCTCCAACCTTAGTTGATAAATTAGTTACTTGATAACTAAATCCTTATTGATGGGGACTTGGAATACTTAGAGGGACTGAAAAGTTGCTAGGAGACTTAATGTGCTGAAAGAAGTACTTTAAATGTAAATGGTTACTAAGCAAGTTAAATTCATCTTATTGCTGTTCAGGGTTTTTAATAAAACATTTAATTAAAAATTAAAATGAGAGAGTTGGACCAGCACTTCCAAGGGGCATCCATTTCAGTTCCAAATCTATGATCCTACAATCCGCAAACACTTTCCCATCCAACAAACAGATGACCAGCCTATTTGGAGACCTCTAGTAAAACCCAACACTTGACTCTGATTCTTACTGCTTGTATAACCTTAGCCAGGATCACTAGGTGATGACATAGTGCATAGAGTGCTGGGCCTGGAATCAGAAAGATATGAGTTCAAATTTAGCTTTACTTTTTAGCTGTGTGACCCTGGGCAAGTCAATTAACCCTGTTTGCCTTAATTTCCTCATCTGTACAATAAACTGGAGTAGGCAACAGCAAAGCGCTCCAGTATCTCTGCCAAGAAAACCCCAAATGGGAATCATGAAGAGTCAGACAGGACACAACAACCTTGGGCCAAATTGTTTAACCTCTCTGGGCCTTGGTTCATCATCTATAAAATGATGGGATTGGATTCTAAGACCTATTAAAGTCTGATCTGGCTCAAAAATCTTTAATCCAATGGTCCCAGTTTATTATACATCAGGTCCTTGTAAATGATGATGTGTTGCATAAATGTTTTAAAAGCAAATTTTATTAATGTTTTATCATAAAATAAGATGTACTGATAAATTTCATTTTAAAAATTTAATATATCCCCTACATTCCTTAACATATACCTCTCCCCAGCCTCTCCCAAAGAGCCATCCCACATAATAACATTTGAATAAAACAAGAAAAAACCTGAAAATTCTGCAGAATTAAAAAAAAATCCAGACACATCAAGCATATTTTTAAAAAGTCTGACATTGGATGCAGTATCCAACACTTTTGGGCCACACCCTTTCTGCAAAGGGGTGGGAGGTATTTTCTCATATCTTGTTGTTTGGGCCAAGCATGGTAACGATGTCACAGTTTTAAGCATGTTGTAGTGCTCTTTCCATTTCCATCATAGTAAGTATTGTGTTCCTTGTTTTCCTGGTTTTCTCTGTTTTCCTTACCAAACTCTTTCCATCCTTCTCTGTATTCAACATATTATTTCTCATAGCAGAATTATTCTACATTAGTTTCATGTACCATCACTTGTTTAGTCACTAAACAAGGAGTATCCTCTGGTTCTAATGTTCACTGTCTTTTGTCTAGAGAGAAATAATCTGGATTAAGAAAGAACACTGATGTTACTTTGGACCAGAGTAGAATGGTATGATGGGAAGAACTCTCAACTTGGAGGCAGGAGAGCTGGGTTCAGATTCTGACTCTGCTACTTACTGGTTGTGTCACTTACCCTTTCTGGGCTGGAGAGCTCACCTACTCATTTTGCAGATGAGGAGAGATGAAATGACTTGTCCAGGCAGAGCCTGGATTTAAACCACAACACTCTATTTCCAAATCTCTCATTCTTTCTCCTATTGTCTCCAGGATCTAACAGCTTCCCCTAATGAGGATCCCTTTAACTTCCCCATCTTTGTTACTTCATCTAAGGTGATTGGTTCCATGCAGATCCCATAATAACATGACCATCTTGGATTTGTCATTTAGAGTCTTCATGGATCAGTATATTTTGTTTAATTGTCCTTATGACATTTTAAAGAGACTAGTAAGGCAAAGGAAGGAAATATGCATTTGTAAAATGCCTATTATATGCAAGGCACCATACTAGACATTTTACAACTTTATCTCATTTGACCCAGACAACAACCCTGCAATGTAGGTACTATCACTATCCCCATTTTACAGTTGGAGAAACGGAAGCAGACAGGATTACACAGCTATTAAATGTGTTGAACTCTGGTCTTCCTGGCTCCAGGCCCAGTACATTATCCGTTATGACACACTGCCTTTCCATTGATTGATTCTCAACAGAATAGAAATCCTGCAACTCTTTGGAAGTGTACTTTGCTAAGTCTAGACAAGCAGGGCAATTAATTTTTTACCTGCTGTTAAGGTAAGTATAGGAAATATTGGAAGTCTTCATTTCTGTTTGTTTTGTGAAATTCATACTTTTTATATCTCCACATTTATAGAAACAACTTTATCAACTAAACAAGCATTTATTAAGCACCAACTATGTGATAGAGACTGAACTCAGTACTGAAGATACAAATGAAAAGGAAACAGTTGGTGGTCTCATAGAGCTTACATTGACCACATACATATGTTGGAAGATCGAGTAAACAATTCTAGTCACCATACCCCACTTAAAATAAGTGATATACTGCTTATTTAATGATTTAATCTTCATCTTAGGTTTTAGATAAAATGTTAAAAGTTTTTAAAAGTTATTGGAAGAAATGAAATTATGCCAGACAGGAAGTGTATTTCAAGTGTTTGAGAGATTTTGTCTTAGATACTGTATCCTATGTAAAAAGCATTATGTTGGCTGGAATCTGAGAAATAGAGTGAGTATCAAGCCAGGAGAAAGAATGGTCCAATAAACCCCTGAGAAGAAGGGGGAAAGGGAGAAAAAGGGAGAGGGAAGAAGGAGATGTATTGACCTTGGCCTTGCTCTGGATCTCCTCCTATTTTCTACCCCCACTTTCCCTTTGGCCAAAGGAGGCCTTTTCATCGAGCAGGATCCAGGGTGGACTTCTCATCCTCCTGGCTGATGTCCTACCAGTATCCTTAGATCAGCTGATGGCAGGGTCTGCCCTGGCAGTTCATAACTTCACAAAGAGCCCAGCAAAGAAATCACAACATGCCCAGGGGGAACTTTTTGAGCACCCCCCAAAATGGGAGAGAGATGCTACAAGCACCCTTTGGCTGCATGTGTTTTCTAGGTTGGAGCCCTACATTAAAACATACCTGTTTTCCCTTATATTACGTTGGAGTCCTCTTCCCTGATAAACTGATCAGTGAAGTCACCATGAGTGCCTAAAGCTACTCATTGTATTTTGACAGAGTCCAGGTCTGTCTGTTAATCCAAAGGATTGATTAGGACCTTGGGAATTACTGGCACAGTGGCAGGCTAGTGGGAGAGCTATTTTGGGGTGAGCCAGTCTTTTAACACCTCTCAAACAGACATGCCTATTCCAAGAGCCACTCGTAACAACTTAATCCTCTGAGAAAATCTAGGCTTAGCCCCTGTAAATCCCCAGTCTTTTCCACTATCCTGGCATACTGGGCAGATAAATGAAATAGATTTGTGATTCTCCAAACTGTCCCCTTCATTCTCTTGCTGCTGGGATTGCATACCCTCCTGTAATCAGCTCAGTCAATGAGGAATCCTACTGAAATATTGCCCTCTCTATCTCCATGGATGTCTAGGGCTTAACAGCTGGACTGTGTCAAACAGCAGGTGTAAGACCCAAATGGTGGTCTCTGTGGCCTCCAGATAAGGAATAGGAATTCACCTCCCTTGTGGCCCGTTGGGGAGGTCTCTGATGTCTGGCCTTGAAACCTGATGTGCCCAAAGCTGATGGTTATAGTAACAGCTAGCATTTATGTTCTTCACATAGCTGCCATAGTGATTTCCTGTAAACGCAGGTCTAGCTGTGTTACCCTCTTTGCTCAGTAAACTCCAGAAGATTGCTCTGTTTCCAACCTGGTTGGTGGCAGCGTAGTGCCTAGCTCCCAGAGATTTGCCATATTGCCCAATCCTACTGTATTACCAATTCCTGAGCTCATGCAATCCACCAGTCACTTTCTCTGACAGCTGGGATTACAGCCTGTCTGTGTTGGTGCCCACCTTTATTCAGCTCTCCCCTGTGACTCCAAGATGCTGGGGGTGTGCAGTGGCTACACTGATAAAACTGTCTTAGCAGACAGGCTAAACCAATTTGAGGGTAATTCAAACCTGTTGGTGAGTTAGGGGGGTGTCCACCCCAAATGTGAAGTGGGCTTATTAGAACAGTTTGTTCCAACAACCATGAAGGCATCTGAAGCAGGTGCTGCAGAGTACTTAGAGCTTGGTCAGACATCAAAGACTCCAAGGTCATCCACTGCATCCAGCGTCATTGTCAGTCATCCTAACTTTTGTCTAGTTACTGGACTTCAGTAATTTTGGAAGAGAAAACAAGGCTGTGACTTCGTGCATTTTTATCTCACTTAAATCCAATTCACTTGTAAATCAAAATATCACCCTGTGATGTTATGGGTCCTCTTTGAAAATAAAGGATGAACAGAAAACCAAAAAATCAGATTTGTACTGCCACGCTCAGCCCCAGGATCACTTTTATACATCAACCTGAGCCACAGAGAAGAACCTCATTGGAGAATTTGCCCAGTGACCAACCCCTCACTTCTCTCTTCCTTCAGACTTTCCTCTTATTATTTCCATTCTTGATGTTATCAGCATTCCTATGCCTGGCTTGCTTTCCCTGATAGCAACCATATATAGCCATTATAGCCCCTCCTGTCTACTGTTCCTCTGGAAATACTGGCATCTGTATACACGAAAGGGATTGAGTTCCCTGACAAGCTGAGGACCTATTAGCCTCCACTTGCCAGGGTGCCGATGGATGTTCTTCCTGTTCATCCAAATGGAAGGCTGTGCCTGTGAACTTCTGAGAGAGAACTGTGTTGCAATTGTCATTCTTTGATTTTTTTCTAGACACACATTATATAAAATCCAAATCTACATCATTCCAAGGGCGATGTATGTGTGTGTGTTTTTATTTAAAATTCAACTGGGAGTATGTACACTCTAGAAAATAGAAGACATATCAGTTTTCATCTTTGTTCCTCAAACACCTGACACAATTATGCCTGACACCTTATCAGCATTTAAAATATGCTCAATAAACGATTGCTAAAAGTTAGAACCTTTATAAAAGCCCATACTTTTTTCTTTTTCTAAAGCATTAAAGTAGGTGACTTCAGTTTATCTCTGGACCTGCTCCTGAAGACTTTCCAACTGAGTAGGACCTCAAACTCCACTGGTAGAGTCTTTTAGAAATCAAGTTGACCCTATGAAAGAGAACAGTTTATTCACCATGATTAATTTAATGTATCTCCCTTCATTAGTAGGTGCTTAATAAATTGGGGCAGCTAGGTGGTACAGTGGATAGAGCACCAGTGCAGGAGTCAGGAGGACCTGAGTTCAAATTTCATCTCAGACACTTGACATTCATTACCTATGTGACCTTGAGCAAGTCACTTAACCCCAATTGCCTCATCCTGGGTCATCTCCAGTCATCCTGATGAATATCTGTCACTGAATTCAGATGACACTGGAGGAGAAGTGAGGCTGGTGACCTGCACAACTCTTGCTCAAAACAAAGTCAACTGCAAGTCATGTCATTATTTCTCTGATGGCATGGTCTTCTTTGGCAATGAAGGATGAACACACATGCTTAATAAATGCTTATTGACTATCTAATTAGAGAACTATGTGAATATTGGTTACTGCTCAGTACAAATGACAGAACTTTTAGGTTAAGGAAAGATGGGAGTCTATTTGATCCTCGACTGTCTTAGAAGATGGTGCATTCCCACTCTATGGAGGTCTACAGGTAGAGGTCAGATACCTTATTTGGGTATGTTACAATGGGGATTCTCTTTTTTTGCTAGTCATAGACTCCCTTGGCATTCCAAGGACCCTTTCTCAGAAGACTAGTTTTTAAAATTTTAATTTATTTTTAGTTTTCAATATTCACTTCCATAAGTTTTAAATTTTCCTCCCCTTCCTGCTCTCCCCTCCCCAAGACAGCATGCAATCTGATATAGTCTCTACATATACATTCCTATTAAACATGTTTCCACATTAGTTATGTCATATAGAAGAATTGAAATGAAGGGAAGGAACCATGAGAAAGATACAGAACAAAACAAAACAAAAGGAAATAGTCTGCTTCATCTGCATTCCGACTCCATAGTTCTTTCTCTGGATGTGGATGGCATTTTCCATCATGAGTCTTTTGGAATTGTTTTGGGTCCTTGCTTTGTTGAGAAGAGCTAAGTCTATCAAAGTCAATCATCTCTCCCTGTAGCTGTTACTGGGTACAATATTCTCCAGATTCAGAAGAGTATTTCTAAATGCATTAAATAAAATATATAGACTACAAAGGAAATATTATTTTGAAATACAAGTCTCAATTTTTTTAAAGCTCACACACCCCAAGTTAATATTCCCCCTCCCCTAAAGGCAATCAGTAAAACTCTGGTAAAAGTTCATAGGATCATAGGGTTTTAGGCCATTTAGTTTAACCCACTTATTTTATATACAAGGAAACCCAAGTAACTTCCCAAGGTCATACACCTGGCAAGCATCAGATGGAGGATGTGACCATGGATTCTCTGACCCTCTGTACCATGGGAATATTCACTTGCTCTCAATCCCTTTTAATCTGGTTTCCCTCAGTTGTTCAGTAATGTCCAATTCCACATGGACTTTGTCCGTGGTTTTTGGAGTGGTTTGTTATTTCCTTCTTCAGTGTGTCCTCAGATGAGGAGCTGAGGCAACTAGGGGCTAAGTGACTTGCCCAGGGTCACAAAGCTAATAGGTGCCTAAGGCCAGATTTGAACTCGGATCTTGTTGACTGTAAGCCTGGTGCTCTAGCCACTGTACCACTGAGCTGTCCCTTCCAATTACTCTTCTGAAAAAGCACCAAATCACTGGTGACTCTTAGAGTAAAGGAAGGATCTAAGGTCGGTAAGAGTAAGATGTGGGAGATAGACAATCATGGCAGGCACACAAGGAGCAAAAGACAAGGTATCATTCAGGGAATGTACAAATGCAAGGAGAGGTTTGCTGGTCAATCAGTCATGTTATTATAGTGAGGGATGGTCATGCTGAGCACGCATAGCACTGACAGCCAGGGAATGCTGAAGACCCAGAAGAAGGTCTCAACCTTCCTCTTTGGAGGATTTATGAGAGGGCATGAACAGGAGGAGAAGATGGCATAAGTGACTTAGAATGTGTGCTTTTGGAGATCACCAACTTAATGAATCATTGAAAGAAAAGCGTGGCAAGCAGATTAGAATGATTTCCCTTCATTACTTTGGTGAAAAAAGTACCAAAATGTATTAAAAATTTCCCTGAGAAAATAAAACAAGAATCTATAATCAGTGGAGAGACCCTGTAAAGAACTAGAGAATAACTTTCCTAAAAACACCCAACATGATGTTAGGAAGGTCCTTCTATCTCATCTAATATCATTTGTTCTTCCTGCCTACCCAGCTTATTTTAAAACTGTAGTTTTCTCTTCTCCATTAACTTTAGAATCTTTTTTTACTGATGTCTTGATTTTTATACTACAGATATTTCCCAATATACCAATTCCATAGATGCATCCTTTATAATAAAGAAAAATCAACCAACACAGAAATCTCACTTGTCAGTGTATGCAACATTCTGCATCCGTAGCCTCCCCTCACTTTAATCAGAGAGGGCATATATATGTTTCATCACATGTTTTTTAGGATTACTCCTCCTTCTGATAATAGTAACTAGCATTTATAGAGTACCTACTGTGTTCCAGACTGTATGCTAAGCACTTTACAAATATCATCTCATGTGATCCTCACAACAATCCTGTGAAGTAGGTGCTGTTATTGTCCCTGTTTTATGGGTGAGGAAACTGAGGCAGACCAGAGGGTGACAAGCCCAGGGTCACACAACTGGTAAGTGTTCCAGATTTGTCCAGACTCCAGGCCCAGAACTCTATCTACTATGTAAGTATAAGATTGGTCATTGCACTTAATATATGTTAGCTACCCTTCTAGGGTTGTTTTTATTTATAATATTGTAGTCAGTGTGTATGTTCTTTTCCTGTTTCTGCTTTCCTCTCTCTACATCAGATTATACAAATCTTCCTTGTTTCTCTGAATCCTTCATTCATTTTCTTAAGGCTTAATTAATATTCTGTTACATTCTTATATCACATCTTGTTCAGTCATTCCCCAATCAATAACATCTACTTTATTTCCATCAAGAAACCAGTACATCGGGGTGGAGCCAAGATGGCGGAGTAGAAAGACTCACATTTGCTAGCTCCGAACCCACAGCCCATGGATTTCCTCTAAAAAGAACTCCTGACAAATTCTGGAACAGTGGAAGCTGAGCAGAAACACAGTGAAGGAGATTTCCATTGCAGAGAGCCCTGAAAAACTGACCCCAGGGGCCCATTGCGCCCCAGACGGGAGCAGAGCCCTCCTCTCCCCCTGCCCTGGCCGCACCACACTGAGAGGAGTGAGTAGACCCAAGCAGGCTTCCAGGATCGTAATCTCTGGAGGCCGCGAAGGTCCCACCACCCACAGACTCACAGGTCAGTGAGAGAGACAGGCTGAGAGGGGAGCGGGGTATCTCCAGGACTTGGACCCCCTGGGAAGCGGCCACTGTGGCAGAGGCAGCGTGGCCAGAGGCCCCCAGAGCAGGCAGGAGCTCCATTA